>OY744560.1:10281709-10338223 GCA_963556235.1 Cryptophagus acutangulus
AAATATATTATGCATCTTCCATATTCTGCAGAAATAAAAAACATAATTAAACCACTATTTAATTCACTTTCAAATTAAATGCACCACAATAACACAACGACTTAGCAGACGTAAAGCAACGCAACAATAAAAATACGCAATACAATATAATTGCGTATTGCGTATTTTATAAAAATACGCAATACAATACAAATAATATTCCTTTTGTAATTTCCCCGACTTGTGGCAAGTCCATAGTTTTCAAATGTCGCCCTCTTTCCCCATTGGGCTAATCTCAATGCAGGTGGAAATCTTTTACATTAAACAAATTAAGGTAAAAATTTACTTTACGGCCCCAGGAAAAATAACACTTTCTATTCATATTCGGACTCTGCTTGACGATTAGAATCTAATGGCGTTAATCTTAACTTTAGGAAACCAACGAGTAAAAAGTTACACATACTTAAGTGGGTAAAACTTTACTTTACCCCCCACCTCAAAATGTAATCGTACCAACTTTTTTAAAATCAGTTTTTTGTAACAAATCAAATGGTACTAGTCCTAACTTACGGAAACGAACGGTTCAAAAGTTATGACCAAAAACCAAATTTAGGCTACGTCAATTTTTTTTGCAAAATTGCGTAAAGTTGGGTGCATTCGGGGGCTACGACCCTTCGGCATCCGATGGCGGCATCCGGTTCAAAGTCGGATGTATGTAGTTAAATAAAAAAATAAATAAAATCGTAAAAAATTAAACAAAAAGTCCTAAAATATACCCGAAGCATGGACCCTGCGCAAAAATACACAAAGTCGTAAAGACTTATTATCGTAACTCCTGCGCGAAAACTAGAGAAAAAATCATAAAATATATCGCAATATATCGCACAATTCTTTCACTATTTACGACAGATTTCTATAGTGCAACTAATAGTGCTGATCGTTTTGCCATTTGATATCAAATGCCCAGAGGGTACCGCGCGGAGGCGATCAGCATTCACTCTCCCCTTCCTTCAGTACATCATCATTAGAAAGGAGCCCTAAAAAGGGCCGTTTAACACAAAAGAACTTAAATAAGTTAAACACTACTCGTCTGGTTGAGCAACAATAGCTAACTCGTGCGACTCACGGAATCGCCCGTAATTGCTCGCTCGAATAGCGTCCAGCAAACTGCCAAACATGTCAATATTACCTTTGCGGCAATATCGTCCCCACAAATATTCACAAAGCTTTTCAGCGAATTGATCAACATCGTAGTTATTTCTACCACGAAAAAAGTCTTTCGCTGGTTGCCAAGTTGGCTCAATCCGCTGAGTATGGGTGCCATCAGCCGCTTAAAATATTATGATCAAGAACCTCTAAGCCTAAGCTAACCTAACCCCTAAATAAGTTTATTTACCAACAAAACGGTGTTCAATGTCACTGTGATTAACAGTCTTGTGATCATAGCCGAGATCAGTAAGACCAATATATCCACGCCATTGATCAGTGTGGATAGTAGTACCCGGCAGTACATGTTGCTGAATTAATGGCAGCAAATTATCTTTGTTACGTCGAGGAACTACAATAAATCTGACATCTTCAACCCCATCCTAGATCATGCCCAAAACCCAGTGTCCATTTAACATACGACCTCGTTCGTATTTACGATGACTAATTAAATGCGTCCAATGCGTTATTAGTGTCGCCGCTTTACCAAATGTAGATAGCCTATGCTGAGGTCTGTGAGATATGTGATGTGTTTTGTTGCTCTGAAGCAGCGATGAAGCGTGCCTTTAACCTCTATCTTTACTTGTCACTTTTTATGTTTTATTGTTAGCCGTACTATCATAATTTATTCATTGTTGTGTTATGTAATGTTATGTCTATTATATTTATGCTAATCTTTACAATAATTTTAACACTAATATATTTTTACACGATATTTTATCCTTTAGACTAATTTTATCTTTTACACTATTTTATAATTATCTTTTACAATATTTACATAATATCTAATTTATATATTTTCTAGTCACTTTTGTATGTATTGTAATGAAGTTAGGCTTCATTGGGAGCCTTCAGCGATAGAATGGGAGTGGGCTAAGCTGGCGTTGGGAACTGGTGATAGCGTGTGAAAAAAGAGGGTTGTTTGATTTGGCGATTGGTGAGATCGAGGAGATTGGTGGATTGAATTAATTTGGAGATTTTTGAGTGATTTTTGTCTTGTGTTAATTAATAAGTTAACAGAGTTAACTGTATAAAATCTGGCGCCCGAGCAATCTAACAACTAAGGGGAGTGCTAGAGTCCCTTCACGAAACGGACGTCACAAATTGGCGCCCGAGCACTGCCATCTATAGGCGACTTCTTATTAATTTGGACAGAGTACAGGAACAGGGTTGGAGTTGTTTTGTTAGTGGATTGGTGTTGGTTGGGGTGTCTGTTGGTGTGTTGGGGCGATAAATCAGGAGCATTTGGGGCCCGCCACGTTGAATTAAGCAGACACATTCCAAGGTATAGGGCCGAACTCGGTCCCCTGACGGGGCTTAAAATTTTTTAAAAAACCGGACTGGGCCCAATTTTTGGGTCCAACGGAATTTTGATTGGGACGGCATTATTGTTGTACCGCAATAACGTGAATCAGTGGCAAACGTGGCCCGAGTTCCAGGAAGCTTTTCGACACAAATTTTTGGGAAGCCATTACGAGATTCAGCTCGAAATGGAAAGTAGAGTCCAACGATAGAATAGAATTTATTTAGGCTACTATACCAAAGTATTTACACACGTCATTATAAAGAATACAAATTTTAAATTTTAAGTAGTACAGCTGAGTTTAAATTAGTATAAAACAGCAAATACACAACTATAAAATACCAAACTCTAAACAATTGGAATCTTTCTAAATGCATATATATATTAATATTAAAAAATAAACATAAACAGGTACAGGTGACTAGGTGCCTAGTAGTGGCCGAAAAAGAAATAAAACGTTGTTATTTTGAAGCTTATTGCAATTGAACCACTCGACCTTAACAACGCTGACCCTAAAAACTACCTGGCATGCTGGCAGGTAGTTTTTAAACCCTTCAGAGTTTTATAGTATCACAATATACAATTGTAGTAGAAAATTTCATTCATAAATCCATAATGCAAATTTAATATAAAATCTTAAAATAAAATTAAATAAGTTCTTAAGATGTAATTAATATCTTACTTGTTTAATTGTTTGATGATTACTAGATTCATATCAATTCATTTCTTTTTCTTCAAATTAAATCTTATTTGATTATGATAGATGTCAGTAAAAATGAGCAATTTTTATTTCTTAAACATAATTAGTCAAAAAATATAATTATAAACAATATTGAGTTAATTTTGGAACGCTATATGTGACTATAGTGACATATTTGTATTCACATCTTTCACATATTTTCAACGATAATGAGATAATCTGTTCCTCGATCGTTTTCTTAGAATTACTACTTTTTAACCATATTCTGGTAAAAGATTATAAAATGTTGCAAGTAGACCAATAATTAATTTAAAGTGCATCAATTTTAAAAGGATTAAAAAAAGCTTTAACATTTTCAAGAATTTTATAAATTTTGCAACAATTAGCAAATTAGCATTTTCTAATATCAAAAACTCTTTTTTTAGTTAAATGATATATTATTTATGAAGTTAAAATATTTTTTGAGAATTTATATTTTTCAAGGAATACCATATAAACTTTGCTTTTATTTAGTAATTTAATAACATGTTCAATAAATCCCGTTTATCCCTTTAAAAAAATCAAGTTTAGAAAAGAAAAAATGATTCAAATAAACAATATGATAACTAATAATAGTAAAAATAAATATTTTTTAGAAACAATAGAATATTACAGATACGAATTTACCAATAAGCATTGCAATAAATATAACTACTACAGAACTAAATGTTATTTATTGAGATAAAGCGACCATATATTTTTACAAATTTTATGAATGAACCCAAGACCAAATTTCATTAGGTTCAGTATTGCTTACTTTTACTAAAGCCGTAGCGCTAGCCATAAAATTTTACCCTCCACTTCTTTTGAACCTAGGTACACAATGAACAGGTAGACAACTAATTATAAATACAATTTGCTCATAGAACCTACTTTTAATTAATTTAGGAACTCATCGATGCTGTAAAACGCTTTTGAGACGAAAAAACCCTTAAAGGGTTTTATGGTAAGATTTCTAATATTTTGAGGTAATTTGTTAAAGACTCTGAATCTCATGGCTATTTATAGACTTGGTTAGTCTACAAAACTTCGTTCGGATGTCAGACTTATATCGTGTATTATAGGTATGGTGTGTGTCAACGAAGTTATAGTATACTAGAATAGCACTAGCCTATACCTACCGTGTGCTGAAAGTGTAGCATCGAGTTGGGCTACTCCGCAGGGTCCGGCATGAGGGGAAAAATTCCCGTGTAGAGAGGCTCTTGGGTCATGCGTTAAAAATGCGATCGATATAAATTAAAAATGCGCGGTATATTTAAATTTATTATTTTAAAAATGCGTGGTTAAAAGCATTTGACTTAAATAATACCTTAAAAAAGACTTATATATTTATAAATAAATAAATACAAAATACAAAATTTTGTACACATTGCGTAAAAAATTAAAAAACATCACAAAAATTTAAAAAAATGTAGAATGTTTTATTAAATACATAATATAACAAACAAATATAACATAACAACATGACATAACATAACAAATAATTATATTAATAACATAACAAAGAATTATTATTCAAATAAAATTCAAATAACTTATTAACATTTAAAAAATGTTAATAAGTTCGACACAATGTAATTCAGATTTATTAATAAAGCAATTAGTTACTTTTTATATTAAGTAAAATATTGAGTAAAATATTGCCGTTGTCTCGTAATTTGAGTTTTTAATATAAAATTAACTAATAAAATGTTTTAATACCACAACAACAATAACAACAACAACAAAATTAAACTATACGACCTAGTTGTAATCGTGATCGAAAAAAATAAATATGACCTACCCCAAAAACATGTTTTCTGGACGTTTCAAAACGCGTAGATCAAAAGAATGGAAAAAAAATTGATTTGGTTATTGATTTCGGTGTAATATTTGTTTATTTAATGTATGCCTTACTTTGATTGCCGGTTGAGAGATTTTACTAGCTTCATGGAATAGCCTTAAAGAAATATATGAGTTTGAAATATTTTTTATTAATTTTGATTTGTGATTATCTAAAATCTTGTCTTCTTGCAAAAGATGTTCATGCATTGTACTAGAATTAAATACAACGGCATAAACCGCAGAAAAAGTTTTATTAACAATAATTTCTCGTAAGTTTTTAATTTTAAAAAAATTTGTTTTTTCCTGAAAATATCTAATTAGTTTTTCGGCATGTTTGACAATTATTACCACATCTTTTGAAGGTATTTTAAGTTTACCAAATTTTTTTTGACCTATCAAAGGATAACTTTCTAAAAGAGTCTCATTTTCTAAATGCGAATAGCAAACGTTACAAGATAATTTTTTTTCCACACTTCTAACTACAAAACCTGCGATGTGCTCAACAACATTCTCTATAAATGGGGATAATTGTAACAATCTGGAAATAATTTTGATATCTTCTGAAATTAGTTGTTTCTTTTGAATAGGTTTTCGAGCACTTGAAGCAAAAAGTAGTTGAACCCCATCCGGCATACAATTTCCTGTATTTACAGATTCTAATTCATGGCGAACTATTAATCGCTTGTAAGCTGACTCAAATTGTTTTGCAGTGGGGTTGTTGTTATGACCACCTCTGCTTCTAATCGCGCAAAAAAAATTTTCAAGAAAGTCTTGAGATAACTTGAATGTTAATAAAAAATCAAGTTCTCCTTTCTGACTACAATATTCAAACAGATCAAACATATTATTTAAACAAATAATTAAACCAATAAAGCCTGTTTTCCTACGAGAAAAGAGAACAGGCTTGCCGTCGTTGGTACAAAGATTCAAAATATATTGTTTGATATCAGCTGCCATATCTTTCAACTTACCGATATTTTGTGCATCTAAAGGTCTTCCATATCTCTTTTTTGAAAAACGGCTTCTAACGTTCAACATGTCAAAGGCTTTATTAATTGTTTCGCAAAACTCAGCTGTTACATCAGCGTTTTGGAACCCGGAAAATTGTTTTTCTTCAACATATCTTAGAGCAGCTCCAACACTTCCACTTAGAGTTTGTGCTGCTAAAGAAACTTTCATCTTGTTTTCAAAAAAATTGATATGTCTCACTGTTAATTTATTTCCAGCTCGAAGACCTTCCTGTTGTTGAAATTTATGCAACCGCACAATGTGATCCCAGTTTATGATTTTATTTTGATGAAGCAAGGTACCCATGTCTCCCAAAGTGTTGCGAACTAATTTCAGCATATGTACGGCATCAAAAAAAATAAACATTTTTTCCTTTGTACAGGGATTTATGAACCATGGTTGAAATTTTTCTCCATACTCAAATTCGGCTCCCAAGTTTTCGCACATGGTTTTGTTGCTTGCGGCTCCATCAAATGTTATGGAATATGTCTTGACTCCTATGTGGTGCAGCTTTTCTAAACACAATTTTAGCAGTTTGGCTCGTTTTTCCCCATCCAGCCCCTTAATTAAAAAATATCCCAATGCCACTTTAAATGCGGAATTCAAACCAACTGCCATAAATACCAGAACATTGGTTGCCATTGTACAATTGTCGTTCTCTTTTTCATGGTTTAGGATGCCCAAATCGACACCCCCCACAAATCCCTCGCCTTTGACATACTGCAAAGACTTCCTTATTGACATTTCATCACTCACTATATTTACCACCAGCGGTTTCTCTAAATTACTAGCCCTATGCTCTAATGCAACAAAAGCTTCCTGGCTGAATCCAGGTTTGCCATCAACAGTTGAATACCATTTCGTAATGATGGATGAATGAGGAAGAAGATTTCCCCAGGCTTTTCGGACAAAATTATAGGCTTTTGCTGAGTAGAACTGCAGTGTGATTGCAAATGTACGTATTTCAGCAGAATACTTTCGC
The DNA here is from genome assembly GCA_963556235.1 of Cryptophagus acutangulus. Classification (NCBI taxonomy): domain Eukaryota; kingdom Metazoa; phylum Arthropoda; class Insecta; order Coleoptera; family Cryptophagidae; genus Cryptophagus; species Cryptophagus acutangulus. The sequence goes on from OY744560.1 coordinate 10,288,751, forward strand.
TTTTTCGTTTTGAGTTGACGTTCTAACAAACCTTTCACACTCACTGGGGTTTGTTCCTACAAATTTTAAATAGTTACATATTTTTCAAAAGTAATTAAGGTCTATTTTTTTCGGTTATCCTACATAAACAAAAACCAACGAAGTTATAGAATCCTATAACTTCGTTGACCAAAACAATAAAAAAACAAAACTAAAAGATCAAAATTTTTATTTTAAAACAAACATATTATTTTTTCCACAATTGTTGGAAAATGTTCACATTTCTCAACGCAATAATTTTTCTCAACGCAATTTTAATAAAGTTTTTTATTAGGAAAAATAAACTATGCAAATATAAAACATATTTATCATTTTACTTATTTACTTGCTCACAATATACCTAATTGACAGTTACAAATGACAACACCCAACTACCAGTGTAATTGTACCCATTCAAAATTCAATTTGTACAAAAATTAAAGTAAATAGATAGTTTTATTATATTTGTAAAAGTTGTTAATATTTCCGATCGATTGTAGAAAAAATTATTATTTACCAAAATATCATTTGCAGCTTCTTCAGAAAGAAATCCTTTGTTTTTGATAAGTTGCAGCATTTCTTTCAAATTCGTTACTTTCTTGACTAATCTGCGATTTCTAGCGCTTAAAGTTTTTATTTTCTTTCTGTACTCATCCACTTTACTTCTGATCATAGCTAATGTCCGCTTTCTTCTTCTCGGGGTTGACAAGTGCGGAGTACAAATTTCTCCAATGCTTCGTGGATTTGGATTGTATTTCCTTTTTTTCTTTGGCGTTTCACACAACAAAATAGTGTCAGGTTCTTTGTCATCTAAAAAATATAATACTTACTTATTCCGAAAATATAATATAATATGGGATTGATCTAATTTTGTTGAGCAGTAAACAACTCTTAAATTCGTTTTACACGATTATATATTTGTTTATAAATTTGTTAATAATTATGACAATATCATGGCAATCAAAATTTATTATTGTTTTACAATCCGTGCTAGAATTTTTTTTCTTTGATTTGATCATACATTTTTGATAACTTTTTTGTTAAAAAATCTGTTGACAAATATATAATCGTGTAAAACGAGCTAATTTATAAACAAATGTGTTATATTTGATAACAAATAATTAACTTAACGGCAAAAAAACAAAAATCCTTACCGGCATCAGTTGCAGTTGCTGTAGAAGTCTCAATTTCATTTGGTACATCAACATTAAATATAAGACATTCTGGTGGATCTAGTTTTGCGTTAGGTGAAGTTAATGTGTTATTATCTAAAAAAGTGTATGTTAGATTTGTGCTGCATTTTATCTAAAAAAGTGTATAACAAAACTGTTACCTGCGACAGCGGGAATAGACTTGTTGGCATTCCCATTTTTCTCTGGAATACCCACGGATGGAACAGTTTTTTTTAAAATGCGTTTGCCCGAAGTTTCCGAATAATCGCTTTCTTGAAAATGCTCCGAACAAATGAACAAATTATCAACTACATCCGTGCGCGGATCCAAATTGCACACTTCCATCCATAAAGCTTTTAGCTCTTTGGAACGTGTAAATCTAAAAGAAAATAGTCACACAAATTACTAATATTACTAATACATTTAAACTGTACGTACCTGTGATAACTAATTTCAGAATTTTTTGTTTTATCCTCTGAATTCTTACATAACAAACAATTCTTTTTGTATTTGCCCATTTTTACGTTTATACTTTAACAATGAAACTTGTGCACTTTGTTTACGAAGGAATATCTAACCTAGCATAAACACGTGAATGCAACACCGCATGAACTGTATGTGTCAAAAGTTACGCGTAAGAGCGGCAACACGGTGCTACACCGCATTCTAAGATAGAGACAAACCGATATCGGATCTCTCTTTCAACTCGGCTACACATATGAGGTATTAGACCCATTCTATATTCCTACAACTTCGTTGGTGTGTGTCACATGCAACTGTTGTGTCCAGATATCTGTGTGCAAGTACCATGCATTCAAAAATGTAGATACATGGGTAGGTTAATAGATTGAGCTTCACATAAATCTTTCTACAATCAGCCCTATAACCAACACCACCTATAATACGAATAGCCCGTCTTTGAAGCCTAAATATTTTGGTTTTGCCTGAAGAATTACTCCAAGCCAAAATAGTATATGTAATAAGAGACGCACATGAGCCATAATACGCTGAAAGTAAGACTTTCAAGGAGACGTTTTCAGCAATATTTCGTAAAATATAAATGTTTTTAGCCAGTTTATTAGCTAACATATCAACGTGCACATGCCAATTCAGATGCTGATCAATAGACACACCAAGAAATTTAATACTGTTAACGTTTGGATAGTTCTCTTTTCTTAAAGTTAATAACATATTTTGATTTTTAGTTTGGTTGCCATTAAAAAGTCCTAATCATTAGTCAACAATGTTGAATCATCAGCATAAAGTATAGTGCTACTGTTTGCAAAGGACAGGAGCCGCTGAGAAATCTTTGGTAAAAATTAGGAAAAGTAGAAGCCCTTGCGGTAGATTACTAAACTTTGTGGTACTGAACCTTGCGGAAAGTAGAGTACTGAACCTTGCGGTACACCAATTTTGATAAGTTTTGTATCAGAACGTAAGTTGGTGACAGTTACTAGTTGGGTACGTTTTGTTAAGTAAGATGATATTAAATTGATACTTTTTAAATCAAAGTTGGTATAGTGTTACAAATTTTATTTTTAATTAAAACGGGGTCACATAGAAATATTCGCATAATTAGCTGCTAGATTGAGCAACATATTATTTACATTAACCTGAACTATTAGTATATACAATTTATGCAATTGTCCGCATAAATTTTTAAGAAATAATTAGATTTTAAGTTAGAATTGTAAAATGAATTAGGGTAGTTTCAAGATAGATGTTAAATTAGCACTGTGGGTTCAGCGCTTACGGAGAAGAGGCATATGTCAAGTAGGCCAAGAACATTAAATATTTTTCCAAACAATATTTCGCCGACATCAGCAAATAGTGCAAACTTGCAAGGTTAATGAATAGCAACAACCGTACAACCGTCCTGAATGTAAACAAACTACAATATTTGATAATTAAGATAAATAATAAAACAATCCCTTACGGATTGATTTATAGAAGAGGATATAAAAGAGGACTATCATTCAGAGGGGGGGAGTGGATAAAAAGTCAATAATAGGGTCGAAAGTTGGTTGATAATCAAGTTAGTCGATAGTCAAGAATACAGTCGATAGTGTAATCGATAAGTCATAGATAGTGCAGTGGATAGTTGACGGTCCATAAAGTGTTACATCAACTGGATCAATCGAAGACAATGTTCTTCTCTCAAAGAAATTATGTTTTCTTTCAAAACATGAATTGGTTTGGAATTTTCAATACCAACAATTTCGTTTCTTGAAAACCATCGATTCAAAATTCTATGTATACTGCCAAGTTGATTGACTCTATTTTTACTTCTCTCGTAGAGGAAGTATTGTATTCATGAAAAAAAAAATTTCTTCAAATTTCACTTTTTTCTACTTTATAAAATGCGTAGATTACGAAAATCATATTCACTAATTTCCGTCTGTCGGTCTGTCTGTCGGTCTGTCGGTCTGTTCGTTTCTTTAAACCGCTATATTTCGGAATCTACTAAACCGCTTAAAGCAAAATTTGCGTCCTTTTTTTCTACCTGCCCATTGATTAGGTCAAATAAAAAAAAGTTAGGAAATTCTTAAGGACCTGCGCATTATTCGCCAAAAACATGCCAAAAACAGCAAAATCGGTGCATCCACTTAATCTTCTAAAGTTGCAGACCGATTTTGACCAAATATTGAACATATGTTTTGTGTATACCCCAAGTGGTGAATGCTTTCAAAAAATCTGTAGTTTTTTTAAGGGTTGACTTTTTATTAAGGGTTGAAGGGTCAAAAAGTTGTAAAAATGCATAAGTTGTAACGTGAATACCTGCCAGGAGGAATATTTTATTTGAACCAAATTTGGCATGCATATTAGGAATACATTGACACAAATGCTGGTAGAAGTTTCATCCCCTAAAAATGAACCCTAGTGGCCTGTTGGGTCTTTAAATTAATTGTTCAAAAATTGGCGGTGTTTTTATACTTATATGTCAGCATAACTGACCATTTTCCGTCAGTAATTTTATATATATTCACATATTGAGTGACTAAAAATAATTTGCGACCCTAACTACACACCTCCCACCCCCCAAATAAACAGTTTGAGTTATATGGATCGGATTTTCTTCATATTAGATTTCTACTATACATTTAAAACAGCTTTACGAATAATCTAATTAAAAATAATATGCGACCCTTATTTTACAACTTCAACCCTTAACGTACCCTTTACAGTCAAAATGCTCGGATTTCTTTCAAATTTGGTAGTAGAAATTTTAACATATTTAACTTATCATTACTTAGTTAATTTAATTGAAATTAGGCTAGACCTACATTTTACAATTGTAACCCCTAATACCCCCCTCATAGTTAGAGTTGTCAGATTTATTTAAATTTTAGTATATAAACGAGAGAAGTACTGTGGAATCTCATTTCCAGTGAATTTATTTTTACTATAGTTCTTAGTATATTTTTGGGGTCTAGTGCTTCTTCGATCGCAGTATTCTGACCCATAAAAAGAGGTTTTAGCTTTAATTTGGTAGATTGTAGCATTTGTTCTGCTGCACTTTTTTGGCCAACAATACATCCTTTCCTTTGGACTTCTATGTCATTCTCTTTTTGACAAATATCGCATAATAATGATGTTATATTTTTAGAATATTTCTGTAAACATTTAGTACAGTAAAGTGTTGTATCTTTATTTATATCAGATTCAGCTACAATGCACTGTATAATGATAGGAGTAACCTCAATATTAAATATATGTTGTTTCACTGTTAGTTGGAGTTGATTGTTGCAAGACATTGGACTTTACATTTAAATCGCCGTCTTGACTCGGCTCTTGGCTTGTTTCAAGTGAATTTACTTCAAGTTTTAAAAAAATTCAAAGTTTAAATTTTTTTTTTTTTTAATTCAAAATTTCAAAATTTTTAAATTTCAATATTTAAAAAAAAAACTGAAATTCTTTTTGCCAAATAGGTATTGGTGTGTCCTTGGGTAAGGTTGCTCCTCAATAAAATTTCACTGTACAATTAACACATGTTTATTCTACAACACAATCTTAGCTAACAATTCATTGTCTGAAAGCACGTCTATTCGCCATCCGAGTCCCCAGGCAAGAGAACGAGCCCTTGCTTGCTCGTCGCCTGCTTCGCTTTCCGCTATCGTATGCGCATGCATAATATTCATCTTCTAATTGATAACTACAATTCAAACATCATGTGATGAAATTATCATAATTACATATACTCCCCTACAATAATATCATGTCAACTTATCTATACATATGTGACGCTGTTTTCCGGAATTTCTGAAAATTGCTCGGGCGCCAGTTTTTAACGAGTTTGCTCTCGATTGGGTAGCGGATTCAGTCGGAGTAACAGGTAAAATTTGGAAACGCACAGAGAAAACTCGGTTAAATAAACTTTATTACATAGAAATGAACGGTTTGGCCAACAATACATCCTTTCCTTTGGACTTCTATGTCATTCTCTTTTTGACAAATATCGCATAATAATGATGTTATAATTTTAGAATATTTCTGTAAACATTTAGTACAGTTAAGCGTTGTATCTTTATTTATATCAGATTCAGCTACAATGCACTGTATAATGACAGGAGTAACCTCAATATTAAATATATGTTGTTTCACTGTTAGTTGGAGTTGATTGTTGCAAGACATTGGACTTTACATTTAAATCGCCGTCTTGACTCGGCTCTTGGCTTGTTTCAAGTGAATTTACTTCAAGTTTTAAAAAAAAAATCAAAGTTTAATTTTTTTTTTTAATTCAAAATTTCAAAATTTTTAAATTTCAATATTCAAAAAAAAATAAAATTTTACTTGCCAAATAGGTATTGGTGTATCCGTGGGTAAGGTTGCTCCTCAATAAAATTTCACTGTACAATTAACACATGTTTATTCTACAACACAATCTTAGCTAACAATTCATTGTCTGAAAGCACGTCTATTCGCCATCCGAGTCCCCAGGCAAGAGAACGAGCCCTTGCTTGCTCGTCGCCTACTTCGCTTTCCGCTATCGTATGCGCATGCATAATATTCATCTTCTAATTGATAACTACAATTCAAACATCATGTGATGAAATTATCATAATTACATATACTCCCCTACAATAATATCATGTCAACTTATCTATACATATGTGACGCTGTTTTCTGGAATTTCTGAAAATTGCTCGGGCGCCAGTTTTTAACGAGTTTGCTCTCAATTGGGTAGCGGATTCAGTCGGAGTAACAGGTAAAATTTGGAAACGCACACAGAAAACTCGGTTAAATAAACTTTATTACATAGAAATGAACGGTTTACAGTTAATAATAATGCTCACGACAACGAGCGGAAAAACGGTTTACAGAACAGAACGGCTATTTTACTTTGGTGAAAGTGTGGTCTCTAATTCGGACTATTGTCGTTATTTTAAATCAAACGGCGGCGTGCACCAGGAATAGCTGGGATTTGTTAGAAACGTGTTCGCTAGAAAATTTGGCGGTTTGCACTCGAGCCAAAAGATCAGAAACTGTCTCGTAGAACCCAGCCACCAATTACGTGACACGCTAAGCCTAAACGAGGTCGACGGAAAATTGCCGGTTTGCACTCGACCCAATCCCCAGAAGACCTTTGTGCAGAAAACTGCGGTACCGGAATGACAAAAAAACACAAGAGACTTGCACCAAAATAAAATTAACATTAGACTTACTGCATAATTTAATTAATTACTGCATAACTAATTAAAGACTTACTGCATAATTTATTGAAGTTGTTGGTAAAAAACGGTTCGAACTAGTAATACGCGATACTACTGGATTGCTTCAGTGGCACAGGAAAAGAGACTGAAATAATGAGCTCCTGACCTATTTATTGAATAAAATACATTCAAAAACTTATTGTTCTTCGGTGGATGAGAAGGAGAAACCGATCCCAAACTTCTGGTGCCGAATCTGCTACCCCAAATTCGAAGACAATTTGAATTTTTGCGCGAACAAACACAACCGACACTGGCGCACATTTAAACACAAAATTACCCATGATGCACTATTTAACTGCACTTCCGCGGTAGCACACGTTGTAAACAATCTCATTATCCTCTGCGGTGCACATACGTCAGGATGTTGTTCCAAACCTCATTACGAAACGAAGAAATTCCAATTGTCTCGACCAGAACTTGCTTCAGACAAAACAAACGGATAAATCGATGCAATATTTGCAAGTCGGTTTAATTACTACAGCTAATTAAAAGCGATTCGGATTCGGTCGATTAACGCGTAGTTTAAACGCAACAGCTGACTCGTGAACCGACCGGTGCATACAGTTGACAGTTCAAACGTAAACAAAACGAGGCAGTTAGGTCGGCAGTTAAGTGTAGTGGTAAGTGCAAGGAAAGTGCAACAAAACGATGTGGACGCCGCCCAACTCCTGCAGGAAACACCCTCTAATGGGGTAAGTATCGAAACATAGTCGTTTGTAGCAGTGATTCGAACCTAACCTCAAACATTTTAGGTGTTTGCGGGAATCCACCTCGAAACAATTCCTCGGGCCTTCGTACGGATTTGTCATAAATATGGGCTAAGACAGGCAGCCCTACCAGTTACGGTGAGTATGTAAAGTAGTGGTACCGTGGTAAAACCTAATTTAAGTGTTTGTTTCAGGGAAAACAGCGCAAAGACCGGCGTAACGAAAACGCTTCGTTACACATATGAATACAATATACATTCTAACTAATATATTACTTATGTATTGTATCCATTTATCTCGAATGTTGTGTGAATTAAATATAGATTACTTTAAATGAAAATTAATGTCTTTACAACAGTATATATTTTTTGGTACGTTTCGGCTAAATAGCCATCATTAGATAGTAAAATTTTTACAGATTATTGCAGAGAAATTATTTTTGACAATAAATAAATTATTAATATGAAATAGAATACTATCTACAGAAAATAGCTAGAAGTATACCCAGTCAACAGTCTATCATCAAAAAAATTAGAAGAAAAATTGAAAGGCAGCATAGCGCAATTTGTAGATGTGTCTGAAGGTAACAATGTAGACGGCATTGTTTTATATGAACAAACTAACAATATTTACGCTAATGTCACTGAGTTAGTAGCTAGGCTCCCAACACCAACGAAAAATGCAATGGAGCGACAATCACCCCGCTAAGAGCTGTCGTACCAACGGCTTTCAAGATTCCGAGGTCATTACCCAAAATTAGTTAAATAAGGACGACGGACAGAATAGTACAAGTTTTCCCATTACATGAGGGAGGGGGGCGGGATCGCTGGGAAGCGCAGCGTCGCGGGGCGGTTGTCCGGGCGGCGGAAACGGAGAATATACGGCTGTGTCATGTGTCGTCGTTCGGGCACAAGACGCAGCGCTGCCGTATGAATCTCCGCACTCCATGGGGCAGCAAAGTGGAGGAGCTGGTCTCTCACCGACTCAAAACTGGCCTCCACCAGCTCTGAGTCGGTGTCCTTGTCCTCGGAGAACGAGTTTCCCGGGGAGTCATTGGTGGACCCCTCCTCCTGCTCGGGCCCAGAGATCCTTGGCTGCGGCTCCCTTGTCTCCTCTTCCTCACTATAGTGCCATTCCTCAGGATCGGGGGGACTCTAGTTTAGGGAAGGGCAAGGACTAAGGTTCCGGCGAGTGGGGGAAGGGCTATCGGGAAGTATGACCGTAGTCCAGGAGCAATCCGTAGACGAACTTCATGTAGGGGACGGAGAGGGACGGAGAGGAGGCGGAGATGGACTGCCAGGAAGCAAGTCTGGACTCCACGAGCGTCCAGTCGACGGGCTTCCTGTATTAGAGTTGAGGGGAATGAGGTGCGGTGGTGAGGGCGTGGTGTCCCTGGCTTTCCTGGGATTGGGTAGAACGGGGGTCGGTTCAGGTCTGAAACAAAAACGGTGGTTAAAATATAGGTACGGTGGTTTCTTTAAAAATCCGCGGGGCATCGTCCAACACCGCGGGCTTAAGATCCTTAATGTGAATGCGGGGGTAACGTTTTCCTAGTGCGTCTTTCAAGGAGTAGACTTCAGGTGAGATGACCTTGTAGACTGTGTAGGGACCAGTATAACGAGGGGCCAATTTGGCCGCAAAGCCTTTACTGGACGACGACAGGTAATGCTCTGTTTTCATTACCTGGTCGCCGGGATGACATCTCCAGTCGCAGCGTCGCAGGTCGTAATGACGGCTTTGATGCGTAAAAGCACGGTCCAAATTTGTACGCACCAATTTAAAAACCTCCTAGAGTTTGGCGAGGCGAGTTGCCTGGTTTTGTGGTGGCTCTACGGCGTCAGTGGCGTCCTCGTCCGTTACGGATGGACTTGTCGCCTGATGAAGCGTATGATATAGCGACAGTTCTCGTCCGAAGTTCAGGAAAGTGGGCGAGTAGCCGGTGGATTCTTGCTTGGCGCTATTAATAGCTAGTAGTAACGCGGGTAGTTGCTAATCCCACCCTCGGTGTTCTTGGTTGCAGAATTGAGCAATCATCGTTTTAAGCGTTCGGTTGGCTCGCTTCACTGGATTGGCCTGCGGGGTGTATGGCGGGGTAAAACGATGACGAATTCCAAGATCTGCGAGTAAGGTCTTAAACGTCCTACTCGTGAATTGCGTCCCGTTGTCACTGATGATCAAGTCGGGGATCCCGAATCGCGTGATGACGTCGTCGAAAAGTGCTCGGGTCACGTTTCCAGCGGTAGCGTTGTTGAACAGAGGTTTACAGTGAACTCATTTTGTAAAACGGTCCTGGAAGACGACGAGAAACGTGTTCCTTTTGGTGGATCGCGGTAGCGGTCCTACGAGATCCGTGCTTACTGTTTCCCATGGTTGTCGTGTGATGACTGGTTGCATCTTTTCTGCTGTAGTTTGCTGATGAGCTTTGAACTGCTTACAGGTGATGCTGCTGCCTGGTGATGTCTCGAAACATGCCGGGCCAATAATATTTTTGCGCTATCCTGCTGATGGTTTTAGTCACACCGAAATGCCCAGCAGTAGGGGCGTCGTGGTTTTTGTGTAGCACCGCCTGGCGACGGGGTGTGGACACGCAGAGTTTCCAAGGGTCGACAAATTCATCATTTTTGAGGTTGGCGTGTTCCCAAAAATGTCGGTAGAGCCGATTATTGCGAATATGGTAGTCTGGAAAATGTCCGGGTTCTCTTGTAACCTCGCGATATTTCCGGTCTTACCAGCTGCATTTTCCCTCGAGCTCTACTGGACATAACTCACCAATTTCCTCGTCATTGGGAGCATGGGGCATCGCGTGTCGGAACAGGGCGTCGGCAACGCGGTTTAGGGTACCCTTCTGATACTGGATGTCGAAGTCGTACTGTTGGAGAAAAACACTTCATCTCGCCAGGCGTCCTACCGGACTTTTGATAGAGTGCCACCAACAAAGGGACTGATGGTCCGTGAGTATCGTAAAGGGGTACAACTCTAGGTAGGGACGCATTTTTTCGATTCCGTAGATGATGGCAAGGCACTCTTTCTCGGTGACGGAGTAGTTTTTCTCCGCTGGAGAAAGAGTCCGACTGGCGTAGGCAATGACGCGGTCAAAACCATCGACCTTTTGGGTCAGAGCCGCGCCTAGGCCATAGTCGGAGGCGTCCGTTTGTAGAGTAAAACGTTTTGTGAAATCAGGGCAGGTCAGTACAGGAGCTTCCGTGAGGGCTATTTTTTGGACCTGAAACGAGTATTCGTGGGACTCATCCCACTTTCAACGATGGCCTATTCGAAATAGCTGGTTTAGTGGTGCGGCCATTTTGGAGAAATTGTCTATGAACCGACGGTACCAGGAGGCAACCCCTAGGAACTGCGCAACGTCTTGACGTTGATTGGCGAAGGGATTCCTAGGATGGCGGTTACCTTTTCTGGATCAGTGCTGATTCCTTCGGCGGTGACAACGTGTCCTAAATAGGTCAGTGACTTTAGGTGTTCTTAGTGGTTCTTCATTGTTGTCAATGTTTTCATCTTCAGTGACATTACCAGCCTCGTTTTCTTCTACGGCTACTTGTCGCTTAAAACCTTTTGAAGAAGAAGCACTAGAAACAGGATTTATGTTCGGTTGTTTTTTGAACATTTCATCAAATTCTTCAAGGAATTCAAAATTTAGTGGTGCAGCTCCACTATCCCTATTTTCTGACATGTTTTTCGATTTTTTTCATGTAACTTAAAAAAGTAAAAGTAATACTAACTAAAAAAATAAATTAAAAAGAAAGCTTTTTAAAATAATAACTTATTATTTTTTTTAAATATTTAAATTTGGTTTCGCATTGTTTCACTAAATAAAGAAATCCCATTTTCAACATTTTCGAAACAATTGATTTCTAAACTAATTGTTCACGAAACAATTCGTACAAATCTATTAGTGCCAACGTATTTGTTCTACTTAAAGTTGCAGTTTTCGATTGAGTAGAAGAGTTGGAGCAAGATGCAGAGTCTTCATCATAAATTGTATTTTCGTCAGAAGCTTTGGTGTCGATTTTTCCAATACAAGTAAAGGTTTTTTCATCTACCGTAATGAGACAAAAAATTTCGAAGCAAGAGTGCACAATTCCACTTTAAGTAATTTCTTGAATGGTTCCAACATATTGCTTGCAGTGTTGGCATACGTATATTACGTTCAAATTCAGCTCCTAAATAGTTTGTAAATTGAAAAGTATTTAAATTTATTTAAGTAAATTACTTACATTTAAATTCATTTTTGCTGTGTGCACCACCGCGTGAATTCAAGGTGTTGAAACTAAAGTAAGGTTAAAAACTGACAAATGACAACTATTCAAGGTCGGGTAAATCTTGCACATGGTATTTTCTAGGGTACATTATGGTTTACTCGGATACTGTGTTTTTCAACATTTTGAACGGCTCTGTCTAATTTAGCTCCGCCTTCACTTACCCTCATTTGGATACTACACCATTTTCGAACCGTTATCCCTTACTCAGAGCAGGATCCGGAGAGGCTTGGAGGCTTTTTCGAACACGACACTGATGAATCTATTAAATTATACGTGAAATTGTCATTCTTAAATTGACGTTTTCTGAATTAGTAAGTAGTAAGTAATAATTACAATTGGAAATGGTGTAGTAATACAAAACTTTCAAAAAATGATTGTTTACCTAATCAATTTGATATATTGGGTTTTTACTAAACATGAAATTATTGGTTTCTATGAAAAATTGGAGATTTTATGCCGGTTTTCCACCAAACTGACTTGTCGAGTTTATGTTTTGATACTGTTTTGGTTTGAAACCAAAAATTAAAACAACGTTAAACAAATCCGAAACTCTGTTTTCACCCAGCCGACTAAATTTGTCGTGTTTTTGTTTTCTATCCGTTTGAACCAGCAGTGCAGTTCAAAACAATTAACACAGATATTGGATTAGATCAATGTTATCTAGGCCAGTAAGTAATGGTATCACGCAATTGATGAGAGATCCAAATCCAAAGTGATGATATCGGGTTGGTGAGCTCCGTTCAATGGTGAGCTCCGTTCACCATTTCAAAATTTTGTGAGAATGGGTTGCTCTGACTTCGAGAAACTATCTAATTCAATTGGCAAGAAAATTTCCATGCAGAATACAAACTTCAATGAAGGATTGACAAAATGCGCAAGCAGCGCAAGTAAAATTGCAACTGAAGAACAAAAACAAAACACAACTCACGGTTTTCAGTAAGCAAACTGAGTTTCGAAACTCACCGAAACCCTTTCATTTTACCGCCACTGATCGGGGCACCAAAAACAAAACAGAAACAGTGGCAAAAGACTTGAGTTGATGAAAAGTTGCAGTTTTGTTCTATTTGGGTTTTATTTTTGTCCGTTTGGTGAAAATCCGGCATTACATTACACCACTTTGTAGAATTGATTTTTACAAAAACTTTGCTGTCGTGTGCCCTGAATAGCGGCTTTCCAAAAAAGATAAAATATTGTAAAATAATTAAAAAGGAACCACTTTCAACTTTTGCGGTATGTTTAGTAAAAACCTTCTATACATATTTTATTACCGACATGAGTAATAAATTTTACTAAGAACCAATATTATTGCAGGTCTAGATCGTACAAAAAATAAGAACCAAACCCAAAATATGAAAAAAGTGGACAAAGGAGCAAAAATCTACAGTAAAAAGTTTCGTTAAATAATCTATAAGAAATAAAAAAGCCCCAGAAAGAGTGGAAGTAGAATTACTAACAAAGATGAACAAACAATTGATTAAGGAGATAAATTGGGTTAATATAAGGGCATTTATTTACAATTGCTATAATTAAACACTCAAATGGAGGGTTATATATATATATATATATCATAAAAAAAAACCGGTAACTATTTCTAATTGGTATTTTATACCCTTCTAACTTCTAACCCTTTACAAAAACCCACAGAAAACTACCTTTATATACCATTGACGCTTATTTAATAAATAATTATTGGTATAGGGTGCTTAATTATTACACTACGATAAAGTATACAATCCGGTTAATGTGCCTCAATTCTTAAGCTGAGAAAATATTAATAACCATTATTATAAAAATACAATTTAGAAAAACTTGCAAACTTACAAACTTGCAATTTTCAGATAATGGGTTTTATTAATAATAAGTACATTTTAATAGAAAACTCCTTTACCCGCTCAAACTGAAAAACAATTTTTTTTAAATTAGTAAGTTTCAGATTTTTGAAATAACCGAACCCGAGCTTAACCCGGGCTCGAACCCGGGCTCAACCCGGGCTCAACACCCTATGTGTTAGGTATAATTTTTCGTTGCTAAAAAATTGCAAATCAGTTATAACAATCTAGCAACGTAAAAATGGTGCACAGATACTATAACAAGGCTGGTATCTGATCTGCTATAAGTAATTTTGTATCGAATAACACTTTAGGTAAAAAAAAAATGACCGCAAGTTTTCAAACTTACCTATCTGAATACCTGCCCGCATTATTTCATTTTTTTTGTGGGTGCCAATCGACAAGTGTTAATATAAAGACTTCAGGAGGATTTACTGAATGGCAACATTTGCTGACTAAATATGTTTTTCTCTGCTTGGAAGTCAAAAAATATATGGTAAATTATAATTCAACATACCATTAAATGAAGCACACTTTTGGTTGTGTAAGTAATATTTTTTATTGATAAATTTTACGACCTAATATACATGTTGTTTTTTCTATGTACAGTGACGGCCAGAAAATTCCGCACGGTGTGTTTTTCGTTTGTAATTGTGGTTTTTAAACAACAGCCGCCTATTTTTCTATTTCTGATATGTCAGTTTAATTTAAAAACTAGCAGATTTGTCAGTTTTATTCTTACTTTTATAAAGTTTCATATGTCGTATCATACGTTAACCGAAGCTGAAAAAGGTTTTGCAATAGCAAAAGTAAATGAAGGATGGTCGTTGCAACGAGTAGCTGACGAAATTCAGTGCGGAAAAAGCACAATTTTCGATTTAAAAAAAAATATTTTATTTGTTGTCTTCGAATGTGATTCAATTTTGTTATTTTTATATCTAATTAAATTAAATAACCTAATTTTCATTAATGATAAACTTTAAAATAAAATTGTTAACTTTTTATTTATGTTTTTATAATTTGAAAATAAATTGTACGCCACTGAATTTCTGAATGTTTTTTAAAGTTCGATTCACTATAGGAAATTTTTTCAAAAACCTACCCACTTGATTAAAAATCGTGCGGAATTTTCTGGCCGCGACTGTACGTTAACATATGTTTTATTGTTGTTTTCATAATTATTATTTTGTTTAAGGGAACAGGGGGAGACAAAATAATTCACATAAATCCTTCTATAGTCCAAAAGTCTATCACAACACAACATAGTTCTTAATACGAAAATATTGTTTTGTCCTTAGCTAACCCTGAATAATTAATTGGATCTCCGAATTGTTTAATTTTAATTATAAATAATATGATATTTTATACAATATATATTTCGGTCAATCCATAACATCCAGGGTATTTCATTATTGATCCGCTGATCCACAAAAATTTAACTGCATGTCTAAAATGATGAAATGAAAAGAAAATACAAACTACGAACATGGCTTACAAAATTTAAAATTCAATTTTTGAAAACATGTGCTTCAGAAAAGTTAGTTTATTTATTTGTGAGCTACTTATTGAAAGGGTAAAATCTACATATTAAATCAACATAAAGTAAATCAATTTTCTATTGACTTATGAACGTAAAATAATTCATAGATAATAGTGAATAGTAATCAGAGTTGCTTGGTTTATTATACAGTGTTAATGGTTGTTCTATATGCAGAAAGTTTTATTTTAATCCTAAATGTAAAATCACAATACAACTTTTTGATTTATACATACGCAACTCGAACAGCTAGTTTATCGTATGGTTATGACTAAAATGCGATGCGACGAAGTGCATTTATTCAAACCATGAAATGAAATTATTTTTCAAAATAGTAAATACGTATTCTTTTTGATTTGTTGAGAAAGAAAATAATACACAGTTAGATTTTTACGGGACATACAGGATCCATCATTTATACAACACAAATGTAAACAAATCAATGTCAATATGAAGGGTAATTAGATAAAATATTTTACGCACAACTTGATACTAATTGATTGTTTATTCACAATCATTTAGTAATATATGGCTTTCATAAGTTTTAAAAAGTTGGGAAGTTAATCATTACTGACCGCTTTTACTTCCCAACCGGTCAGTAATAGTATATTACAACCGAGTTGGGAATGATATTCATTACAGCCGAGGGCTAATATCTGACCGAGAGGCGAAGCCTCGAATTCAGATATAAGCGCGAGGCTGTAATGAAATTCCCACCGAGGTATGTATACTATTTTATTCACAATCGAACAATTTATTATCAAAAAAATAATTAAAAATGTATGAATAAAAACACATTTTCGACCGTGGTGGAAATGCACTTTTCGATCAGCAAATCTGGAGTGAAATTGCAGTTGTCAAAACTCCAGTTCAAAACAAAAATACAGTGTTGCGTGTTGTTTTTTTTGCGTGTTGTTTTCTAAGTGTTTGCAATATGCGGGCTGTAAAAACCACAAAAAGCCCGTAAAAAAAAGCTCATAAAAAAAGCCCGGCCGATAAAATGAACATTGAATTGAATATATTGGATATTTATATATTTAACTATAAACTTGTTATAAACAAAACTTAATAAATAATTAAGCAATAATACTATTAATTTATCAATAGCTTCATCAGCTGCAACGACAATATATTCGGGAATTGCTTTCATTAAGTCTATTTCGTAGTTTGACGTTAGTATTTAATTGACAAATAAATAGATTCTTAACAACGTTCTATTTTTGTTTCAAAGCCACCTAGTTTTTCTCAAGTTATGACTTTTAGCTTTTAAAAGATGCTACAAATAATTAAGTTGTGTGTAAAACGGTGTACGTTCCTTTGACCAAACAAAAGATTACACCCTTAGTCGAATAAAGGCTCTCGCTGCGAGTCGGGCCTCAAACTAATCGTAATCTTTTTGTTTCGGCCCTCTAAACGTAAATAACTATTATCTTCAAAAATTATAAACACATTTGGTAAGCAAATATAAAACACAATTGTTTTAAAATATAATTTTAATGTATTACTATTAATTTTGATATATTTAGTTAAGTTGCTTTCGTTCATGGTAATCAATTACTAGAATTTTTCATAAAAGATTGTTAAAACTTGCAATCTATTTACAGCACAACAGGAGTTTACGTTTAGGAAAGCATTTTGGTATACGCAGACTAATAGATGAGCTCTAACTAATTGTAAATACTATACATCTTGTGTTATACGTAGCTAGATTCATTTACTTGCATTATACAGGATGTCTGGAAACGAAGAGCAATAAATTTAGAAAGTGAAGAAATGATAAATGATTGCCACATAAAGATTGCTACATAAAGAAATGATTGCCACAAGTTCAAAAATTTTCCGAAAACTTAAACATAACGGAGTTATAATCTATCACAGTAGACGTGAGTTGTGTAGTTTGTCCAAAGAAAGTGGGCGGCACGTCATCAATTTGCTGGATCTAGTTCAGACGATCGTATAGTCTTTCTGGCGAATATTTGGATTTGCACCATCAATTGACGCGCATGAGCCAATTCAGAACGAAGATTACCAGTAGCGTATCATTTGCAAAGGGTCCACGCGTGTATTATGGGTGGCTTATTTTCCAGGCAACATTACGAATAAAGTTTTGATTTTGCAGCAATGCATTTAAATTTAATTGTCAAAATTAATTAAAAATATCGTCCTCGTCAGAACTGTCTTCTCCGCGGTTAATAAGCAGTTCAGGGATCGAACATAACCAACATCACATAACCAACAAACTAACCGCACGCACTGTCCTTGTCCACCACATGCTGAGTGAGAGCGACATAAAACTCAAGTACGACGTTGATGTGAGTGATTGTGCTGCCCTCTGTCGGTTCACCGGATTCCGATACGTTTTTGCAATTGCATTATACCAATATACGTGTACGAATAAAACAGCAACAAATGATCACGTCTATTATTACTTCAGAAATTGATGACGCAAGTCCAAACATTCGCCGAAAAGTCTGTATGTATGGGTACGCTAGGCAAGCGCATGACAAATATGCTTGATTCAGTTGTACGTAAGACGGTTTGATGACGTATCATGACGTCTACATTGATGACGTGACCGCCACCTTTCTCTGGACAAACTGTAGACACCGACTCGCAATCTGATGGTCCCGCGTTCGAATTCTGGTGAAGAGCAAGAGTAATCATTAATATAAACACGCACACGCCTCAGTAATCATTAATATAAAGAGTTATATTGCTTCAAAGTTGATTATATTAAATCAATTTTTATTTATAACCTTTTTGCTAATGTATTAATTTTCTCCAAATTTGGTACACTTATCCCTGATGTAGTTTTGTATTCTAAGTTTAAATTTAGCTTACATTTCTCACCGACAAATGGGCCAAAACTGCCATTGTCCTTCAATAAATGACTAATAACTAATAAGGTTTGAAGACGTACAATTGATGAACATAATAAATTTTCAAAAAAGTTTTGTTGTTCTATTACGATAAAAAAAGCCATTTTGGAAATAAATATTTCTAAAAATGTGCTTGCATTGAGTGAATGCCACCTTAGTTCAGATCATGTTCAACATTATCAAAGCATGCTTTGAAAACAATCGCGGTAGTTGCCTAGGAAATGATTGGATGTGCCCATGATTTGATGCAAGTTTTAAGCTTAATAAATTGTGGAAATTAATTATTAGACAAGATGAATAATGGTATATATACGAACGTGTAACTACCTGATATACATTATTATTATGGTGTAGATGGCGGCAGCCACGCATATATTTAAAGTCAAGTTGTAAAAGGGAGGACATAATATTGGTTGATAAGTTTCTGGCGATGACTTTTTTATCCTATTATTGATAAGAATTTGTATAAACGTATCGTATAAAATTATAAATTATAATTGTATAAAGTTATCCGTAAAACTAATGAGAATGTTTGTACTCGATTCAGTGTCGTAAAAGCTAAAAGCATTAAAACTTTTTTGCATGACAAAAAACCATTATCAATACTTAACCATTATTTAAACCATTATTTTTACCATTATCAATCAAGTTTGTCATTAGCGCTCATTGTTAGTATGCCAATCTAAACGATATCTTAGTCTAAGTGATTTTATTCCGGGCATCCTTAAGATATCTTTTAATTAAAGGGAAATAGCTAATTTGTAATCCCATTATCAACGACAACACAGAAGGAAAAGTATTCAGTGATGTGTATAAAGCTCCATTGCCATTGCTAAAATAGCAAGCTAGACAAAGCGTGTTGTCTACAAATTTCTCAATTTTCTCATTGTTATTTTGTTGAATAGAGTAGTACCACCAATACTCGAAATATGTGATATATTGATTCGATCAAGGGGAGATTTCAAAGCAATCGTTATAGCATTGTCCGGTCTCCCATGTTGAATTAAGCTATCGCGAATAAAAATCCTGAGACCAGGGTGAGTAAGTCTCTTTCATAACGGATGCGGATTTCTGTTGACAGATATTAGATTACTGTTGACAGATAGAAGATTTACGTAACTGTGAAACACCGTCTTCCTCTTGCATTTGCCACAATGGTACTACTAAAATATCCTCTTGTCTTCTGTCTTTAAAAAATTTTTGCAGTACGCGGAGTACTTAAGGAAAAGGGGGAAAGACTTAAAATAAACTGCTGCTGCATTTTTCAAACAAAATTAATGCCTCCATTTTTAATCTACGTGATGCAGTGTCTTCCTCAATATTCTCTTTTAACAGAATATACGAAGCAAAAGTCCAGTTTTTGCGAATCTCGCACTGTTGCCAAAATTCTCTAGCAAGATCTGCTAATTCTGAAAACTGAATATCTCCCATCCTATTTATCTCCCATCCTGAATAGCTCCCATTACCAATTCGAAGCAGTATTTGACAATCATATTCTAGTCTTATGCAAAGCATTTGTTTGAAAAAGGCTGTCAGTAGCTATAAGTAATTAATGTGTCGCTCGTCTATACCCCTGTTTGAAGTTTTATTGCTACAATAAATTCTCCACCCTCTGCAAGATGCGTCAGAAAAAATCTCTAGCACAAACGTTGTCTTCTTTATCAAACAACTACCACCCTTAAAATGTTTACCATCATTCAAATTTTGGTTTATTATGTGAGCTGAGGGCCATAATACATTTCATAAAAATAATTTAAAATAAAACCTTGAATACTTTTTACATTGATTGTGAACAGAAACGACGAGGTATGCATCCTTAACGTCTACCATTGTCATAAAGTAGCACTTCGATGCAAGCTTCATTGCGCTCTTTAATTTTTCCATTTTAAAAGTATTGGTTTTGATAAACTTATTTAACTATTTAGGATTTAAAATTAACAATAATAGTAAACGAAACAAACTGTTTGCTAGCTGTGCATGGAGAAATTGTACTTAGCTCCAACAAATTATTAAAACATTTCCTAATATTTTCAAACTCATTGGCCTACTAAGTCTTTCCCTAGTTTCAACTGACTGAGTAGTTTTTTTTATCGAAACGAATTTTGGTTTAGTCAGAGATATAACCGGCTCACCGTAATTTCCGGTCATTTTGACAAATAAGATCTTACCCTTCCAGCGTGGCTATTTACTATTGTCCTCGGTAATTTATATTACTGCTGAATGATTTGAGTTTGTTCGGGTTTTGTTGTTGGTAATTGGCTGTGTAGTTGCTCCGGATTGGGTTTTGTAGTCTGCGCTGGCGATGACAAAAAGAAACTTGCCGGCATAGACTCTAAGAGTTTAAAGACTGATTATTCTTGTTTTCAGATTTATGGAAGCCTAATTCACTTGCCTTGGATTTAAGTTTTGCAGATGACTTCAGTAATGCCTTAATGTCATTTACACGTGCCGATAGGCGCATTTACTATTGTTTCTTGTAGCTATTTGATCATATTACGAGTTATTTTGATCATAGTGTGCTTGGATAAGGATTGCGTCTGATGAACGTCACACAATAATCAAAATTCCCGAAGATTTCAATAGTTGTTGTATTACTCTTTAATGACAACGACATTACCTGCATGCCCATTCTCGTTATGCTTCCGCCGATTGAAGTTTGAATTTCCGCAATTCGAGCGTCTCTCCCGAGCGAGTCTTTTTTGAAATCAGATTCCGACAACACCATTTTAATTATATGGTTTAGATTCGGCGTTGCCAAAAATGGAAATTTCTCAGGTACCAGGTACTTTGCAATTACTTCTTCCTTTGTTTCCATTCTAGCCCAAAGGATTCTTTTCCTTACCAAGAATGCATGATTAGGCGGGCCGAAATAATAACATTTTTAAGGGGTTGGAAAAAATGTACTTAAATTCAACAGTTGTTAAAAATTCAACAGTTGATTAAAATTTAACAGTTGATTTAAATTCAACAGTTAATTAAAACTCAACAGTTGATTCTTACTCCTACATTGCTCCAAAACCTGCTAGATTAAATAATTAATTAATTACATTGACCAACACCAGGCAAGTTTTACAAAAATCATAAACTCTAGCATCTACTGAGCTAGATTATGACATGTGCAATTGTGCAGTTAACAATGACAAATTGCAAAATTTACTTAAATGAATACTTAATATGTGATTTACGTAAATCCTAAACTGTAACACCTGCTGGGTTAAGTTAATGCGTACTAGTACGTCATATGCACCTTACAAGGTTGCAATATCTTATTCGTGGTTGCAATTACTTGAACACAGTGTGAGCACTAGCACCAGCTAACTGTTTTTTATTTATTTATAATACTACTACTAATAAGTTTATTTGCATTAAAGTATTACATTACAATATTCATAGATACATACATACATTACTGGTATATTATAAAGTTAAAATTGATATCAAATTAGTAATGAACATGATACTTTTAATATTACTATGTTCAAACTACAAATGGGGATCGGAAAACAACATGCCACAGGAGGTTGCTTATCTAGTCCCGATACCAAAAGAAAAAAAAAAAGAAGAAAAGTAGATAAAAATAAAAT
The DNA here is from genome assembly GCA_963556235.1 of Cryptophagus acutangulus. Classification (NCBI taxonomy): domain Eukaryota; kingdom Metazoa; phylum Arthropoda; class Insecta; order Coleoptera; family Cryptophagidae; genus Cryptophagus; species Cryptophagus acutangulus. Next base: position 10,310,462 of record OY744560.1, read on the forward strand.
AAAATGGATTTTACAACCTATTGAAATATAGAAGTTTGAAGACAAAAAAAAAGAGAGATAGTACAAAAGTTGATAATGAAATTAGCTCAGTACAACAATGGTTAAAAAAAAAAACTTATGATTTGTTATTAAGTATTATGCAAATAGGTTATGTAACTTGAATAACTGCAGGAAATGTAAACCTTGCTAAGTTACAAAATATTATAGTACGCCGCTACACAGTATATTACAGTAGCGCCGCTGAAAACTCCAAAAAACGCCGAAAGTAGAGGTTCTACCAATGATACTACCTAGAGGTTGTAGCACTAATACAACTAAATAAAGTACTTCACAAGAAACACCACCTCTCAACGTGTAAGATCATTTATTTGACTAAGTAATTCTTAAAAGAATGTTTGCCGTAAAATTGTTTATTGAAGCTGACTAACATGGGTTGTAGTTATCGTGTCTACTCCAGCCGCATCCATTGTGTCCTTCACCCACCGACTTATCGCCTGTTTTGATTCGTGTTTATGCGGCCTTTTATAAGTGATCCAAAGTGTATCACAGTTAGGTTGATGCTCGTATAAAATTCAGTGCCAACTGAGTGTCACAAGTGGTTTCGTATTTTGGCTATGGACGGCAAAGTCTAAGTTCCCTTCAGAAATCTCTTAATCATTGGGTATTTTCTTATGTATATTTTCAGAATTAGCAAAAGTGCCGCTCGGTGAGAATTAAAAGAACCATATTTGTTCTCCGTTGTTACCAAAATTTCTTGAAATAAGTTTATTACATCTGCAGCCGTTCCTCTCAAAGGGGAAATTTTTTTGCGTTGCACACAAGGTCCACCAGAGCTTGTACGGTCTATCCAAAGTTAGAAGATCGTTACGTCATTAATGCTATATGACGTAGGCTTAAGGTCTATTTACATCAATATTTTTCAATGTGCAAATTGTATTGAATGTTGCCAAATTATTACTTACTTTTATTACAAAGCGATATGACTATGAATCGATTATCGACAAAACAGTCACTTAATACTCACAAAACTTAGCACAAGAATAGCAATAGTCACAAAACTTAACCTGACTTTATGCTATGATTTAAGCAGTGTAACTGACAATCGATCTAGATTGCCAGCAATACACAATCGATTATTTGTGAAATTGTGAAATTTTTGGGAGTAAACCATTCATTAGCCAGGTGCAACCTAAGCCACTATAATCCCTAAAACTAAAACTTTCTAACGCATTTTCTCGCTTAATACCTCATATAATGACTTTATTCTTATAGCAATGTTAATATTAGTACTAAATGAAGAATTTATGCTTAAATTCATTTTGATTATGTTAGTTTTTTTTTTTAAATTTGAGGTTGGTATTAAGTACGTCATTATTTCACATTCATGACGTAACGATCTTCTATCTTTGGATAGACTGTATGTAGTAATATACTGTGATTCATATGAATCTGCCAGAGATTTTAGCATCGTCTCTGCCACCACCTGCGGTACGCCTCTTAAGCAGTGTATGTCGAATTAGTAGACGAGTTGGCGTCCCACATACTACTGTTTGGAGACTTTTAAAACGTGAACACCTCTAGCCGTATATCGGAGCAAATAAAAATCGACCTACAACTTTGAGATTTTTTAGTTTTACAATTAGGTCTCAAAGTCTTTATGCCCCCAAAGTTTGAACATAACGATACGAAACACCTTATATAACCAGCCATATTTCATTGCCGGACACGCTAATATGAGGAGTTTATTGAGCAAAAGTTCTGATTTTACAAAGTTTGTAAGATTGAATCAATGTTATCATCTCCGAAATCTTGTCGCGTTTTTTACGGGGCAACTCTTGGATCATACTAATCGAGTTCAAAATTTATCCCAAAAATGCACATTTAGTATTAGGTATTAAGACGCTTTTTTGTCGATTTATAACAAACCTAATTTTATTCAATAAGTTTGTACATATACTTGTTTTGTGAGCATTCTTCGGTGGTCCTTCCCAATATTAAAAAATCATCCAGGTAATTAATAAGAATTATGCCACGAGTACGTAAATATTGAACGACTGGTTGGTATTATTAGTTTTGTAAAAGTGTACGATGCACAAGATAATCCAAACGGAAGGCAAGTAAATTGATACAACTTTAGATAGTCAAATAAAATCTTAGATACTTTCTAGAAGTTTTATGTACGGAAACTAGATAGTAATCATCTTTTAAATCTATTGTAGTTATATAGTAACCTTTCTAAATCAGTCTCAACGCCATTCTAGCATTCTCCATTTTAAAATTGGGCGCTAGAACAAATTTATTTAGGCTCTTAAGATTCAAAATAAAGCGTTTTTCGCCGTTTGCTTTATCAAAAAGAAAAAGACTGAAAATGAACTGATCAGGGTCAGAGTTACAATGCTCTATAGCACCCGATTTAAATAGAATATTTACGCATTCCAGTCTCTACAAGAGACTTTTCACGATATGTAGGTGTCTGAAGTTGTGCTGGTCAACTAGCAAAAGGAATCTAATAACCTTGAATCCAACTTAATATTATCGAGCGTCTCGTAAGGTTTGTCCACTCTTCGCAAAACAATCTTAACCGGCCTGTCATTATAATACTATTAGTACTCACCTCGTTAAAGTTTACCGTCTCCTTTTCTCCTAATCCTTGTTGTGGGTCCGGCGACTGTTGCTGTACTTCGAGGATTGCTCTTTGGTTGACACTGGCTCCCTCGCAGGACAAGCCGGGCGTTGATAGTTTAAATATTTGGCATTCTGGTTGTTATAGCTGGTTTGGATTCCGTTGAATGAAGTAGAGGTTTCTATCGATTAATAAGCTAGTGTGAGGGGTTGGAACTTTTAGTTTTTAAATATTGTGCGCAGCAGTAACTGAAACACCTACTACTTAGTCAAATAAGTGATATCGAGAACTGGACGCCGAAATATAATTACAAAATATCAGTTAATCAATAAATGCTACAATTCCAAAATGAGAGTAACGATTCGAAATTTTTGCTTTACGTCAAAAAATGTAAGGGGTTGAAGTGGTAAGTTTTCTCAACTAGGCTACATTGATAATAATTTGTAACCATCTTGCATTCTAGAAAAAATATATTCAAAGTAAGAAAACTAAATGACACGCGACTTTTATTTAACCAAATGTTATATTGGAATATACTCCGAACAAATAAAATATATCAAAATATTAAAATATTAAACATATTTCACTGAGCCAGTTTTATTGTCTGAGTTAAAGTTTTGAACGCACCCCAGCGGAGCTTGTTTGCTTGTTTGTATAATCCTGTTGTGCTGTATGGCTAGGCTTATCTGCTAATAACCATAAAAATCGAAGATGCATGTTAGATACTTTTAAACATGATATATAAATATTCTATGAAGGAAGGCAGCTTTTAATTGATACAATTCATTATTTATGCTACTCAAAATTTTATTACTATATACCCGTACTATCTACTTACGTCTGTCAAATAAGATACGATAAACATACAATTTAAATATAGGTCCCAGAATATAGTGGTACAGTTCTTTGAAATTTTGATTATTTGATCAATATTTCCCTAATAGTTTTTAGTACATTGTAAGTCAAGTTTTACTAAACGTCATAGAGTTATGCCTGGTTTTAAAAAACTTTGATTCATTCAATATTTTTATTTGTTTTATAAAATACTTAGCAACATTTGTTTGCAATAACTGTTTGTATATTTTTTTAAAAAACTAATAAAGTTATGAATAAAAGTTTTGAGAAATCAGTCATTAATATAATTATTGTACTTGGTTTATTTAAAAAACATTTTCAATCAAAACCCTTTCTAAAAAAGGTGAATATTGTCTATATCAAACAGTATAGATGTAAGTTTTGGTCCTAATGTAATTAAGGAAACTAATTACATTAATTACATTACATGTTACTAGTAATATTTTAATACTGATTATGATTATTTCAAATTGTTATAATGTATTGGCTTTGTGCATGGACGGTGGCGCCATCTACCGGTAATACTAAATAATAATTCCTACATTTTTAATTTGTCAGTTTTCAAAATACCAACCACAGGGTGCACTAGAAGGGTGCTGGAACAGTTCTATGTATTCCCCCCTCATGAGTCTTGCACAAGGCCAATAGTAATATTTTTCAAATGTATGCAGTTAGTTTACAAACGTAATGTATACACATCGATTTCATTTTAACACGTATTATATTTATTTTTTAAATAAACTCTTCTAAATTCTTTACATCTTCTGTACATTGAATTGGCAAATTTTCTGTGCATTTTTCTCATTTCAACCAGGTTTTCTAAAGTTTTATTTTAATAAACCTAATCTAAACACATGTAATTTTTACTTCTCTGCTAAAGGAAGTATTGTAATAGTTACTAGTTAATTTGAGGATATGAACAAATATTTCAAGCATAAAGTAATCATACAGCACATTCAAAAGATAAAAGTTCGTTTTTATTGTTTTGCTGCTACAAGCGAAGTGAAAAGTCTCTAAGTTAAATAAATTAAAGTGGATAAAACATGGTTGCCAAATAAACGGGCATAAAGCCATAAGCATAATCACCAAGTTCCTTGCATAACAAATCATTTTTTAAAATTTCATTATAACATGTTCTTCTTGATCTCTCAAAGTGTCATCATCGAGGTACCCTAAATTGAGCTTCAAATTTTAAAAATCCAGAATTAGCAGAATACAGAGACTAAACAGTAATGGCCTTTTCACCTTGCCGTGCTCCTACTTGAGACAAAATAGTCTTTATATACCATAAAAAATCAAAGATAGTTATGATCAGCATTTCCACAAGAATATAAATATAATAATAGATTATTCTCTTTAATTACCCGAAGAATAATATTCCTCTCCACTGAGTTGAAAGCATTACGAAAATCTATCTTCAGAATCACTTTTCCGTTATTTTTTGGGTCTTTGACATAAGTCCTAGTAGCGTGTATTGCAGCTTCAAAACCTTGTTTTATTGAAAAGCTTAGTTGGCATGGTTGAAAATAAATAGCAATTTCATCTCGAACTTTTGAACATGAAAGTTTGGCAACCAAACGTCAAAAAACGCTACCAATTTCAATCGGTCGTATTCATCCATCTTTCTTTCGCAACGCACGTAATGAAGCTCTATATAAAAACGTACAAATTTCTTGTTTATTCATCCACTTAACATCCAGTTTGATAGTTTGGTTATAGATAATAGAACTCATTCACCAGCCGAAATTGAAATTAAATTCTTAAGGAGTTGTGGACGTATTCCAATGATTTTGCAACAAGAACCGCTTTGAAATGAAAAAATTAATTTTTGGACTTTGTCAGCAGTGACTGATAAGCTAGGGTTATCAAAAACTAGTGCAAAAAAAAAAGAAAGATCGCGTGATAGAAAGAATGCTTTTTCAATCAGTATTCTAACAGCACCTTATACATCAAAATCAGATAGTTTGGCTTCGACTCGTTTTGCAAGGGTAGATGCAGTAGGGTTTTTAATCATTTGACTTGAAAGTCTAAATTTTTTGATATTATTTTTAATCATGTGAGTGAGCAACTTTTTTTTGGTTTAAGGCATCAGGGCCCTATTGCACCATTGACTTTGCATTTTGCGTTATGCAATTTTTGAAAAGTAATATATTTTTCTGTTGCACCAAACTACTGCAAAACATTTGCTCTGTCGGTTTTGCAATTTGCACTTTGCATTTATTTTTTGACAAGAACTGTCAAAATAATATATTAATCTTGATTAATAGGTGTTAAGAATATATAAGGGTTGTAATAATTTTTATTCACAATCGTTATTGTAATGTTGTGATTACCAACGATTTAGAGGTCGGGAAGTTGAACATTACATACCTAGGTTCGTAATACTGTCAAATAATAAATATGATTGTTTGTCACTTGCAACAGTAGAATTTACACAAGTATTTAATGTATTTCGCTATTTCCACACTTTTAATTACATTTAAAGATTAATCTAGTCCAACAGCACAACAAATTAATGAACTATCGTAAAAAACAACACGCAACACTGTATTTTTGTTTTGAACTGGAGTTTCGACAACTGCAATTTCACTCCAGATTTGCTGATCGAAAAGTGCATTTCCACCACGGTCGAAAATGTGTTTTTATTCATACATTTTTAATTATTTTTTTGATAATAAATTGTTCGATTGTGAATAAAATAGTATACATACCTCGGTGGGAATTTCATTCCCAACTCGGTTGTAATATACTATTACTATTGGTCGGTCTGATGGTAAAGAAAAAAAAACTTGCTGTACTAGAAGTCATCAAAAAAAAAAGATGTGCTTTTTGGTTCATTTAGTGGCAATAAATTAAACCATATTGAGAAAGTTAATGCGTGGAACTGTGTGCTTGAGCACACAAAGGTAAGTCTCTTGGACTTGCAGGACATGATAGACAATAGAAATTTGCCAGAGATTCGTTATTTGGCGTTTGGAAGAGTAGAGCTTGGTAAATATTTTCAAATCGTACAGTAGTTTTAAAATGCTCGACCGTTTCATCTGGTATTAGATTTTATTCTGTAAACGTTTTGCTAAAATTTAACGTCGTTTAAATATTATAGATTATATTTTTTATTGAATTTATTGCACAAATAACAATTAACAATTAACTATTATAAACTAAATAATTCGAAAAGTGTAGCAAAATCAGGAATAGTTCCTCGTACACTAATAGTATTTCTGATGTAAGATAAATTATTACAACCCTTATATAATCTTAACACCTATTAATCAAGATTAATATATTATTTTGACAGTATTTGTCAAAAACTTGTTCAAAGCTCATTCTAAAAGCTTGTTTGAAAGAAAACTCGCTATTTAAGTGAAAATTAACTCGTTTTTTGTACGTTATTTCTTATCGCCACTCTATCATTATTCTCACCATTTTCATCGCTATAGCTGGAGAATAAAATCAATCGGTTCATTTGTATTGTGAATACGATTTTATTATTTGCAAAATATTTGAAAACGTTTTCAAATTTGACAGATCTATTTTAAAATAATTTTGATAGTGCAACGCAAAGCCAAACTAATATGAAATAGCTATTTATGCAACCAGTTAGGAAATGCATTTTTTATGTAACGAGCGGATTTCTAACGAGCGAGCAAAATAACGCGAGTTACACAAAATAGCATTTCCTAAAATGTTGCATACAAGATTTTTTCTAATTTGTACAAAAACCTTCTCAAAAAAGAGTTTTTTGAACTTATGATATTAATAATTTAGTAAATTTTATCAAAACAAGTAGGCTTTATTCGGAACTTTTCATCACCAGTTGTGAAATATTTTTCATTTCATCAGCAGTTGCGTAAAATGTGCCGTTTGCCAACTACAATCGATTTTGAAAAGTCACATTTTACATGTCAAAATTGGATAAACAGCTTTTCAAAATCACTTTGCTTTTGGTTTTGCAATTTACAAATTTGCAAAGTATGGTGCAAAGGAAAATCATTTGCAAAGTGCAAAATGCAATTTGCAAAATTGCAAAGTCAATGGTGCAATAGGGCCCAGATGTCGACATTTGTGAGCATAAGTAAAAATATTCTCTCAACTTAATACTGTGTTTTTCTTCAAACAATCTTCTAACTTCTGTCAGTTTTTTGGCAACCGAAAACCGAACACTTTTTGGAATGCGTCTTAATATGCGGGTGTTTATTTTAAGTTTAGCAATTATCATCAAATTTTTTGTATAATTTTTCCTTTTGTAAAGGAAACGCCGTTTTTTGACTCAGCTAGATTATTATTGATTTTGAATGTTTTCTATTGGATTAGATTCGATGGGACTAGAAGTTTTGAACCGTCAAACCAACATTAAAATATAATTCCGATCAATATCAAGAAGGTGATTTTGTTTTTTATTTTGTGTTGGTGCTATGGAAATTCAAGGTTGGAAAGTTTTTTCTTAGGTGGAAAGTGAACACTTTCACCGCCAAAACCACATAAAAACAAAATTCCGATCAATATCAAGCTGATAATTGCTGGTAATGTGACATTTTTAAACTTTCAAAAATACAAAAATTACGTCATTATATATATGATTGTAAATAAATTATATTACTTTATAATATGCTTTGATTATGGAAGACTGGATTGCTAATACAGTTTTCTAACAATGCATCAGACCAGGAGTAGTCCACGTAATAAAGGAAGTGAGATAGAGCCAAGTAGTCCAATACAAGCAACGTAAAACAAGCTTCTATTTAAGAAACTCCTCCCATTTCCGTCAAAGGTAAATTCTTACGAATAAGTTTTATTATGTTGTTATATTCTTATGACGTCATATCCGGTTATATGTCAATATTGGGTTCTGTTTACTTTTATTTTTTGACTTAGCTTCTTAAGAATGCGCATTTCGCTCAATCATTCATCGACCATCGTTGTTTCATTTAGCATTTGTGACAATTTATGTAAATTTAAATTACGCGCTAGAAAGTGGATAGTAAAAAGGCGGAGTCGGTATCATGAGGCGGAGTTAAATGATTTCATCTCACTCTGCTTGAGCCGATTTGAAATCTCACTCTTATAGCAATCCAGTCTTCCATAATCAAAGATAATATATGTGAATATTTGACAACGACCAACTATAGTCTGTCCGTTTATGATAGGCTATTACGTCATCAATTGTATATGACGCAATCTAAAGGTCTATTCCGATTAACCTGCGGTTCCGAGTCACCAGCGGTTTTTTATGAGTTCGTTTTGAGAGCCCTGCAATTGGCAGGTCTTTGTTTTTGCCAGCAGCCACTCTATTAACACTCGTTAAACTTATTTTAAGTGCATTTGCCACCAAAATTTGCCGAGCAAATTTACAACCATGTTTTTTACTTCACTAGAAAGGCACTTTTGTCCTGGCGAATGTGAACTATACTTTATGCGTGACCAACAAAACGTTGGTAATAAACTAAATGTCACTAAAAATAAAATCTTTCTCGCCCATTTTCTCAGTTAATACCTCATATTATCGCCTAATTTTTATCGCAATATTAATATTATTAATTACTAACGGATTTATGCCTAAAATTAATTGGATTCTGCCGTTTTAATTTTTATTTTAGCGGTTGGTATTATCTACGTCATAACTGCTAAGCAGTGACGTAATAGCCTATCATAAACGGACAGCGTATAGCATTATGTGTGATTTTAAATATAATAATCAAGTCGGTGACGCAAAAAAACAATCATTACATTTACTTGAAACAATTGTGTTTTTCCTTTGGCGCCAAGTAAAAAACACTCAAAAAGCGTGCTGCAAAGTGACTATGTCGCATGCTTTGATCATCGTAACTCGTTTCTATGGAACAAAGTACTGAAATAACTACTTTCCATAGAGGTTGCATGAAAAAATATTTATATTCGATTGTACGAAAAATGATATACGATACACCCGCGTTGAGTGCGTTTAACAAAATCTCGAAAATTTAAAAACTCGAAAAGTATTTTTTCGTAATATACCTACTATTGTCGATTCTTACGTTTGTAACTACTACAAACAAATTAATGAAACTATGACATATTACTTCTAATAATGCTTTTTGCGTGAATAATTGAATATTATTTGAATTGAATTGGTCCACTAAGATACACTCACGAGCAAAAAAATTGACTAAACCATCAATGTTCTTGTTAAGACCTTTATTCAGATTTTTAACAAAACTATTAAAAAAGAGTTTAGTATTATTTTGAAGCAGCGACTTTCATCTTCCTTAAATGACAATAAATTATTTAAAAGACTATTAGTTTTTACTGAGATAAATACAATGAAACAAATTGTTTTTTATATACTTTTTATCATAGATGACAAAAAACATTATATTATTGGTTTCTTCATTTGCCTTATATCAAAAAGTAACCAGTACATTTCTCTGTGAACAGTAGTTACAAGTTTTGTGTATATTTTTTGAAAAATGGGGATACCACCCCGTGCAAGCAGCTCAAGTTGTTGTTTTGTTACAACGCGGTTTAAGTCAGCGTGAAGTGGCTCGAGAACTGCATCTGAGCCAATCTGCAGTATCAAGGGTACTCCAAAGACATAAAGTAACTGGTAGCTTCCAACGTAAACGAGGATCTGGCAGACCTCGGTGTTTATCAGCGAGAGATGATCGCTTTATTCAATTTACATCTCTTCGAAATCGGGGTTTAACTGGAGTCTATGTGCAACAACATCTCAATCGAGTGCGAGGAGTTTCTGTTAGTCATTGGACAGTTAGAAAAAGACTTAGGCAGTTCAACCTAACCCCAAGAAGGGCTGCTACAAGAACAAGATTGACGCCAGCTCATCGTGCAGTGCGTTTGCAATTTGCTCGCCAACACATAAATTGGAACATCGAACAATGGCACTCAGTTTTGTTTTCAGACGAAAGTCGAGTCTGTTTATACAGCAACGACAGAAGAACACGGGTATATAGAAGACCTGGGGAACGATACTCACAAGCTTGTATTGCCGAAACCATCTGTTTTGGGGGAGGTTCTTGTATGGTGTGGGTAGGAATTTCATTTGAAGCCAAAACTGAGTTGGTTTTCATCGATGGTAGAGGACGCGGAGGAGGTTTGAATGCTCACCGATACATTGAGGAAATCCTGACGGACCATGTTGTCCCTTATGCGGAATTTGTTGGGAACAATTTTGTTTTGATGCACGCGAGGCCACACGCCGCGGCTTGCGTCCGTCAATTTTTAACTGAGGTTGAAATACCAACCTTGAATTAGCCAGCTTGTAGCCCGGACTTGAATCCAATTGAGCATTTGTGGGACGAACTCAAGAAAAGGGTAAGAGCCAGAAATCAGGTGTCAACAACTATTCGAGAACTCAAAACGGCGCTCACAGAAGAGTAGGAAGCTATTCCACAAGGTACTGTAAGTACGCTTGTTGACTCAATGCGAAACCGTTTACAAGCTGTAATCAGAGCTAGAGGGTGTAACACTAGGTACTAATTGTATTTTTATTTTAATAATAAAGCATTATTTTGGCGTTTAAACCTTTTTTTAATTCTACATTGTCAGTGATTTTGAACACTTTTTATTTGCTGCGTATTATATCAAAACAAACAAATCTTACCTTAAAAAATTTGATACCTATAAAATGGCTGATTTTGCAGCTTTAAAATGATACCAAACTCTTTTTTAATAGTTTTGTCAAAAATCCGAATGAAGGTCTTAACAAGAACATTGATGGTTGAGTCGATTTTTTTGCTCGTGAGTGTATTTCAAATAGATAATTTTTCAAATACATTCCTCAATAAATACTCTTGTTGTAGTTCCTTAAGGATGGAATTGTGTTACATTAATAGGCTTTCGACTACATATGGACTACAATTAAAATATCTCGTAAGCCACATAATAATCGTCATGACAAGAAGTATTGTGATACGGATAAAGGCAAATATGAGCAACCTTAGTCAAACTTTTTAATATGTAAATATCTTTAAATATATAGAACTGGAAGGCTAATACACTCTCTTTATACATAAGTGGGACAAGCAATAGGGCTTTTCGGAAACTTACTCTGGGTTACTAACCCGGTTCTCAATAACCACGTGATCTAAACTTTGGGTTTCTTACTCGGTCACTCTAGTAAACGAACAAGCAAACTCGAACCAAACGATGTTTTGACATTAAATTATAACTTCATTTTTTTGTTCACCAATTTATGGAATATATAGGAGGATCTTATATATAGATAAGTATAATAATTAGTTAAAATATCTGACTGGCGTTTATAATGAATAAAAAACGTTTATTTAGCTCAATAATTCCAATATTGTATGTAAACAAATAACTGTCAAAGAAACATAGAACAGAATGCGCATGCGGTTCACTTGTAATTCTGCATCAGAGCAGGGGAACAAAATTCAACTCAGATTACTGATCGGATTACTTACTCTGGCTGTTTACGAACTCGAGTAGAGAAGACCCGGTTAGTAAGCGAACTACTTTGTCAACTTAATCATTAACCGGGTTAGTTTCCGAAAAACCCTAATCAATGAAATGCAGAGTCAAAAGTGGCAGAACGAGTATACTGACACATGTGCATGCGTCAGGAATGGTCTCCGCTCGGTTACGCCCAATTCCGCGCGGACCATTTAAGTTTTAAATTTGTTATAATTGAAACCTCAAACTGAACATCTCTTAACATGATGAATCGGTATCCAACTAAAAGCGCAAAACTTTGATATGGATTATAGAAAAAAATATAAAGACAAAAATATTGATTATTTATTTATTCATTTCGAAGGAGTTCTAAAGTGCAAGCCCATGCGCATTACTACTAGTATACTGCCCACGCAATTGTCTATCTTTGTTTGGTTCGCATTACGACTTATTCTAGTGTATTAGCATTCCATATTAACTGTATATTCCAAGGTAAATATACAATTCACCCAATCATTAGATATATTGAATCTAACCCAATCATTAAATATATCTTACCAACAACCAAATTTTACCAACAACGTACAGTGTTTCCATACCATTAAACCATTCGAAATAGATTCCAGCCACTTGCGAGTCGGTTGTAACCTCATCAAATTGTATCCAAACGGCTATTACAAATACGGCGCAGAACAAATCTACAATTCAATTATCTGTGCAGTGAAAGATCTATTCTTGATGCGAATATCGTTGACAATAATGATGAAGAGAATTGGTCTCAATACAGATCTTTCGTTCAGTTAAAACACAACACATAATTCTCATCTACTATTTGTAATCTTTTGACTAATTGGAACATTCATATTACCAAATCGGATGGACGGTCTTCAATATCATAATTTTATTATTTGTCTAATATTATTTGACGTGGTACATTTTTCGGGTCTATTCATTCGGGCTTTCGAATAAAGCCTTGAAGTGCTTCTCAATAGTTGCCATGTCAATCTTACATTGTCGCATTTTACCATCATTCATCACATCGCGTACGACTTTCTTGCGTTGGTTGGAGTAATGGTATGGTGCAAGTTCGTAAGCGTAACTTGCTTGGCGGCGATTCCTAGCATTGGCATCGGTACGTTGAGGATTTGATGATTTTGAGCACTTTCCTTTGTCACTACCTTGTCGTTGCTTACGCAGCCTGAAGTACTTGACATTCGGATGCAGTGGACCTGGCAACTTCTCATTGGCTTCAAACAAAAATTTCAGAAAGAGGTCGATTTGTGAGTTGAAAGCATCTCCGTCGAACATTTCCTCGTTTTCAATGTCTTTAAACACACGGCACCAGTATCGGCATTCGGCTTCAAGGTCAAGAGAAGACGCCGTTTCAGGTTTTGTTTGAAGTTCAGCTTCTGAAGTTGTCGGCAGTCGGCTTGATGAACGCAGCCTATTTATCACTCTTGTTGATGTATTAGCATTGGCATCTCTGGCGTGGACATTGCGATGTGTTTTCATACCACGTTTATTCTTAAATACTTTTTTACATATGTCGCAGGCAACACTCTGTGTCGTAGGCTCAAGCGATTGACTTTCATTGCTATTATCACCCGAAGGCAGAGAAACACTGTCAATATTTTGACTAATTTTGGATCAGAATTTGGTAACTTTCATCCCAATATTAAATTTTCTTGCAATCATAAAAAAATTGCTGCACCAACACTTATGTTGGTCCAAATGAAGCTGACAAAAAAAAATGACAAAAACAATAAAATTCCAATAAAAAATTAATCCAAAAAAATGTCAAAATTACAACCAAACTTTTCAAATACAATTTTCTCAAAAAATTGACTAAGAACAACCAAACCTTCAATGTATAATACGCAAAACCACCCAACAAAACTCGAGAACACCAAATCTGCAATTCAAACAGCCAATGTATACCAATATTATAACAAAAATGTGGAGCACCAAATTTCTGACGTTCACTATTTCAAAGCTTGCTCGATAACAATAAATACCATTATCTATTAATTTAAGTTTTGAAAATAATTTTCCTAATATGGAGCTGCCGTTAGCAGCAACACCCTGTTAAAGGTGATCTCTAAAGTTTTGTTGCTTTTGTCTACACATGTCGCAGGGTATTGCGTTAATGTCTTCAATAATCCTCTCCCTTACCACTGGTGAGGTATGAAGGCGATGTTTAAACACTTTTGCCTTCAAATATCCCCATAAAAAACATTTTAAATGCTTAGATCTGGTGAACATCGAACTGACGACAATCGAACATTTTTTACAGCAAATTAGTATATCTATGTCTTGTCGAAATAATTCAGAACTCAATTTAAGTGAATTTCGTGCCATTTGTCAAGAGCGCCTGCATATTATAATGACAAACGTGACTGTTATAGTGTCTAGCGTGCTTACATATAACCAATGGCGTTAGTGAAGAAGTATTTATTAGTGATTATGCAGTGTTTTGTCGTTTACTTGAGCTTTTAGGGACATTTAAAGATATACATTTAAGTATAGAAATCTAAAATAATGGAAATATACAGAATATTAGATATTGAAATATATTATCCTCCTATTTGACTATTTTGTCAAAGCGCTCATGGTAAATAATGACACATACAAAGAGATAGCGTAGTGATTATAGTCGTCGCAGCCAACATTTACCGGTGCGTCATCAATTTATAAATCTATAACAGACATGACCATTTGTTGCTGTTTTCTCCAACGTATGTGTATCATAGTGTCTAGTTACAAACACGTATGGTGATTGGCTGAACCGATAGTTGGCGCCAAAATCACACTAAATCAAACTGTGCATGACTGCGACAAAATGATATCACAGCGTGTGCTAGACAAGGATAGTGTGCGAGCTTGTGTAAAAGAATTGGATCAATTTATACGTCAAATTCATTGGCGTCCCTGGCGGGTTATATACATTTAGTATGTTTTGAGTTTCGTTTATTGTTTTGAGCTTTGTACTATTTAATTTTTGTCTAGTAGTACGGACATAAATAAAAAATGCAATAATATTGAAAAACAAAATAGTATTTAAATTGCTTCTATACCATAATTAAAAAAAAAATATGTTTGATACATTGTTGTTATACTAGTTACGATAAAAGCAGGAGGGTTAGAAAATTAATTTTGATTACCATAAACTTTGGTCCAAATATTTTGCGGCTATCAGTATATTTTATTCAAATTTTGTTTACTTGTAATGTCTCCCGACAATTAGGCAACTCACAATATACCTGTGGACTGCTTAAAAATGATACGCTACTTTATAAAGAATACATTTTTCTCGTGAAATAAAAAATTAGAAAGTTTCTCCTCTTGTGCGACTCTATCGGGGAACATAAATTCATTAAATTTTATCTATTTATCTGTTTCATTATTTATTTTTATTTATATGGAATAATTCATAGCTTATTTAGCATATTTTGTAATTGGAAACTTGCACTTACTATTATCATTTTGAGTTTTATTTAGTTTAAATTAAAAATATGTAATGGTTTATAAATCAGTATATATACAGGGTGTATCACCACTCTTCCACAAAATTTTAAGCAGATATGCACCTCGAAATATGAAGTTGTTTTCTTGAAAAAAAATATAATAAAAGTATAACAGAAATCGAGATAAAAATTGTTAAAGTTAAATTGTTAGAAACTAAATTGAGCATTACTGAGTTTGACAACTGGAATATAGTATATAGGGAACACATTATACACTGAATACTTCAGTAGTCGCCGTGACATAAATGTCAAGTTTAGCTCTTGAAATTTTAAATTTCAAATTGACTGTGAATCAAACATCAGGGGGTGGGAATTCTCCAACTTTCGCCAAAATGTATTTATTTTATGTGTTTCGTTCATACCCATGAAACGGGGTGCTAGTATCGCCATTTTTTTCGATTCGAAAAAGTAGCGGTACCATTTTCTTTTTGTTCTGTCAACTGTCATAATAACTTCGTGTTATAATCTCCCTATATAATCTCTGCTTTGTGTTATTAAAGCAATAGTTTTAGATTTTAATACTAAAAATATTCTTATTATATATAGCTTTTTGCGGAATGGTGCATTGCAATTGATCGACAAGATTTTCTAGAAGTTGATGTAAAAAAGAAGCCAAATTATTGAGTTTGCGATCTGCATTTTTCAGATGACGATAAATTTGCTACTGTTAGAAATAGGACGAATTTAAAATTTGGGAGGATGAAAAACAAAGCCATGTTAACTTGTAATACTGTAGTTACTTGTGATAATGTATTACTTGAGACTTTATATTAACTTTAAGACTTTGTATTAACGTGATATAATATTAAACTTCAATAGTTCTTGATTCATTTCACAAATTAGTAGTGATTTTTAATAAATATAAAAATCTTACACAAAGTTCTACTAAAAATAGTTTTATTTTGGCAGACTAGTTTCGATTATTTTAAATAATCATTCTCAATGCCATAAAAGATGAATTATGAATTAAATTGATATTTTTTATGACATTTGTAATATAAATATATTTTTTTTTTATATTTATTGATATAATATTGTTTAATAAAATCGTAGGTCGAACCCACCATCGTTAGATGGATTGACAGGATGTTAAGCGAACGTCTTGTCGTGTCTGCACTCGAGAGGGGGACCGTTGAGGTCAAAGTCAACAAAGGATGTCCGCAGGGTGGTGTTCTTTCACCTGTACTGTGGTGCCTGGTCGTTGACGAACTCATACGGGCCCTGAACCAATCGGGTGTATACGCACAAGGCTAAGCAGACGACATTGTCATCTTGGCCATCGGCAAGTATCCGAAAATAGTGTCAGAGATTATGACGAGGTCACTGAAGATAGTCACTGAATGGTGTAAGGCAAGAGGACTGTCGGTAAACCCGACTAAAACAGTCACCGTGCCGTTCACAAACAAGAGGAAAATCTCGTTTGAAGAACCCAAACTTGCGGGACACACCCTTACACTCTCGGAGTCGGTCAAATATCTTGGAGTCATCCTAGATAAAAAAAACTGCTCTGGGCAAAACACGTCGAAAGACAAAGCAAAAGGGCCACCGCTTCCTTATGGATGTGCAGCAGAACCTTCGGGCCCTCATGGGGGCTCAAACCTAAAATCATATACTGGATTTTCACTACGGTTGTAAAACCAATGCTAACCTATGGTGCGCTGGTCTGGTGGCAAGCCGGCAAACGCCTCACCATACAAAGCCAACTTGACAAAGTGCAAAGACAAGCACTGCTATGTATAACCGGAGCTCTGCGTACCACTCCCACGGCATCACTGGAAGCGCTCATAGGACTCATGCCCCTCCATCTAAGTCTTGAGGCGGAGGCCAGAAGAGCTGCATACAGACTGTCATGCGGTGAATGTAAACTCTTGATAAGAGGACCGGGACACAGCAGGGTCTGGTCCGACGTGACTCAGACCCATAACTCTTCAACTATGAGGAGGGATAGGTGTGGACCACTCTTTAATTTTGAGACAAAATACGAATTTGGCATATCATGCTTAAACGATTGGACCTCCAATCCAGAGGGGCTTCTTAAACTTAGTGGACCGGTCTGGTTCACAGACGGATCTAGGTCCGAAAACGGCACTGGAGCAAGCATTACATGCGAAAGACCTAAATATAGCCACACGCTTTCTTTAGGAAAAATGGTTACCACGTTTCAGGTGGAGATTGTTGCAATCTTTGCTTGTGCGCAAGAAAACCTAAACCGAGGGACTCACAATAAGAACCTCACCATCTGCACCAACAGTCAAGCTGCGCTAGGTGCCTTGGGTTTGTACCAAAGCAACTCGGTGCTCCTCCAGGACTGCATAAAAGCCCTGGGGAGACTGTGTGAGCAAAACCGGGTTCGCATTCTGTGGATCCCTAAGCAGGTTGACATTCTAGGCATGTTCAATGCCAGCCTGCTAGCTGACAAAGGTTCCAAATCAGAGCTGATTGGACCCGAACCAGCATGTAGCATTACCCCAAACACGGTTAAAACCGAAATAAGGCGATGCTTTGAAACAAAATTCAGCCAACACTGGAAAAACCTGGATGGTCTGTGGCAGAGCAAACTCTTCATAGATGGGCCCTCGAATAACAGATCACAGGCACTACTGGCACTGAACAAACAGCAGCTACGAAACGCAGTTGGACTTTTAACGGGACACTGCATCCTAAACAAAAATCTGCACACCATGGGTCTTATAGGAGACGCCACCTGCAGATGCTGTGAAGAAGAGGAGGAAACTCCTTTCCACCTAATCTCCGAATGTCCGGCGTTTGCCGAAATAAGAAGAGACCTACTGGGTGACACAGTTCTGTCACCTTCTACTGTGAGGACCATGCCGCTGGGCAAACTACTATCCATCTTGGATGTAGCTGGCCTAAGCACAATGGAGACTCGCTGAAGAGTTGTCAAGCGCAATGGGCCTACATGGCCTGAGCGCTTGCATCTTTTCATTTCATAGGGTTCACTTGCTCCGGTTAGCTCACGCGCCGGCAACACCCGTTAAAAAAAAATAAAATCGTAAAATTAATAAATTCTAATTCACTCTGATGATGGTTTAAGCGCATAAACCGAAACCGGTCAGTTAAAAACGTTTGTTTGATTGATTTCTGTCCACTAATTCCCAAGAAAACACACTTTCAATAATTATCGCTGGACGAAAACTCTTAATTCAAAATTGTTTAATAAATTTATTGTCATGAAAATCATGAAAATAATTTTGCGTTTAATTTAAATATAAACAACTATTGGAAACTACAAAATTTGAATTTCCCGCCGGTTTGACGTTCAGTGATCAGTGCTCGGTGGCATGGGTATGCGTAACTCGTAACTGTCAAATACATTAAATTGCCTATCTATTTTAGTACATCTATGTCGAACATTTCAGGCTATTCAAAATAGCATATGTGTATAGTAACTCTGAGTTGATGAACATGGTTTTAGTTACGGAAAAGTAGGTCAAAGCGCGTTAACGGCTCCTAAACTTTATGCCAAGCGGTTTCCCCATACACGCGTGCCTCATTCCCAAACTATTATCCAAGTCGTTTAACGTATCACGTCCACGTTAAACGACTTGAAGTGGAAATTTGCGACCAAACTTTGGGCACGGTGGACGTCGGGTTCGTCCACCCCACATTTTAAACGCGGAGGAAGAAATATTCGGAATAGCGGACAAAAATCCGCGAATAAGTGCAAGGCAGATCGCCCGGCAGGTTCCAGGTGTGTCCCATTCAACAGCGTGGCGCATATTACATAATGCTTCATTGTACCCCTTTCACGTCCAGCGGGTCCAAGCATTGCTGCCTCAAGACTACCAACTAAGAATGATATTTTGTAAATAGCTAATAGAACAGAATACTCAAAATGCTCGATTTACAGCTGATGTTTTGGTAACAGATGAAGCTATTTTTACGCGAAATGGGATTACCAATCTACATAACACGCACGTTTGGGCACTCAAAAATTCCGACGAAATTCTTCAGAATCATTTTCAGCATCGTTTTTCTCTAAATGTTTGGGCAGGGATTGTCGATGAACGAATAATTGGACCATTCATATTACCAAATCGGATGGACGGTCTTCAATATTTGGAGTTTCTCCGAAATGATATGTCAATTCAACTTGAGATTGTACCTTTGGATGTTTTATTACGGATGTGGTTCTTACACGATGGCGCACCTCCTCATTTTCGTCTAGAAGTTCGACAATCTTTAAACCAAATACAAGTGGTTCGTTAGATCGGAATGGCTGAACCAGTAGCTTGGACTTTGCGGTCCCCGGATTTAAATCCTCTGGATTATTTTTTGTGGGGATATCTAAAAAATGAAGTGTACCGAACCGAAAAAGAAAACATTAACGAATTACGTGAACCTATCGTAACTCCTGCTAATAATATCCGCCTTCGGAAACAGCAGGAAGGAGGGACATTTTACTTAGTGCGACTAAATTGGATTCGACAAGCCGAAGCATGCTTACAAGTGAATGGACAAAACTTTGAACAACTTTTGCAATGATAAATATATTGTATGTTGCTTATAATTCTAGTTGTCCAAATAAACAACGTTCAATAACAATGTTTATCTCAATTTCTGTTGGACTTTTATATATTAGGTATTAATATATAAAAGAGATATTTCGAGGTGAATATCTGGTTAAGCTATTGTGGAAGAGTTGTGATACACCCCGTATTTTGCTTTTCAATTGAAGTATTTAATTTTTTTTTTAGTCAAAATATTTTGCACAAATGTACGGGTGTACATAGTGTATATGCCCGTACTACATTGGTAAACCACATAGGTAAACCATAATTAAACAACAACTCTTGTCATTTGCAACATTCAAAAACTGCACATAAAAAAACATTTCTTTGAATTAAACCTATTTTGTTTTTTTGGTTTTGAATTATATATTTTTTATTATAAGTATTATGTACACATTGTTAGTTACCTATTCGTGCAAATTTTTCAAAAATCTCTGAGCGCTTTCTTTCATCCCTCTGTAAAATACTTGCTTTGAAACCAAATATGTTGTTTCTTACATGCCTGAGTTGTCTCAAATATTTCTGTGTGTCTATTACCTATTTAAGTTCAAATTAAGATTATTCAATTTCAAATTGGTAATAATCAATTTCATATTGGGTATAATGAATTTCAAACTGAAAATAATCATATGTAATTACACAAGAGTTTTTTTATTGTCGAACACGTAAAGTTGTAATTTTTCAATAGGAATTATGTTGCTTGGCAATACGACGAATTTTCTGGTAGTTTTTTGAGTCATATTGCTTTTCAGCAAGAAAATTCGCATTTAGAAAAATTGCAACTCTACTAGTTCGACAAAAAAAGCTCGACTGTTTTAATGAGCAACCAACAACAAAACAATAAGTATACAAAAACTTAATATCAACATGACATTTATTTTTAGTCTATCATTTGTTTAGAGAAAAGCTACTACGTTGTATGGGCGAGTGCATTATATTCGTATGCAATTGCACAAGAACTTTTTTTTAAACGGATGTTTTTTTAGTTTATACGAAAACGAGGTTGCCTGGAAATTTGACGAATCAAGCTGCCATGATAAAAACGCCAGTCCGCAGGACGCGAGCGTTTTTATCATGGCAGCTTGATGAGGCAAATTGCCAAAAGGAAACCTCGTTTGAGTAATAAAATAAAAAAATATCCGATATAAAAAGCAAGTTTATGTTCAAAATTGTCTTGTTAAATTGCATTTAACAAGACAATTTTACGAATGAAATCAAATAAGAAAATCGACTCATTTTGTATTTTATGTTAATTAATAAAATTTTACAAGTATTGTCAGACTACTTTAATTTTTAAGTTCTATGTGCTTGTAGTCATGGAGATAACGAGGTATCACATTACAATATTCACTAAATATCCAGTAAAAAGTTCGGTTTCATTTTATCCGCTCATACATCGATTATTAATTTCATGTGTGTTTACTGCGAGATGAGGTATGCGTTAGCTGGAATATCAGCGACTATTTCAATAGGTAGCAATATCCGATCACGTGACATTTTTAAATTTGAAGTAGGCGACGCGAATTTAATTTTGACAGTTTTACATGTTATAATTTTACTGCAAAAGCAATTGAAAAGCAATTGATAAGCGATCAAAATTTTCATTCAATAAATAATCTTTCTAAATAACACTCGACCTTTACAATATCGGCTATTTTTTTTATAATTTATCTCAAATCTTGCATTTTTAAATAATTTAACTCGAAGTTATCAAACATTAATAATCAAAAATTAAAGCCCGAGAGCTTTAGCTCGAGATTATTAATGCTTGATAAGTTCTCGTTTAAATTATTAAAATGCAAGCTTTCTTGATAAATTAATGAAAAAAAAAATAGCCGGCTATTTGAAAAGGTCTTGTGGTATTAATGTTGACAAAAACCGAGAAAAACATTGACTCATATGTCATAATATATACATGAGTAAAATTGTCGTTAGCAAAATCACTAGTGTGCAAATATATTCGATGATAATTGACTAGTTAAAATCAAGGCTGAAGATGTCACGAGCCGAAGGCGAGTGGCATGTCCAGCCTAGATTTTAACGAGAGTCAATTATTATCGAATTATGTTTAGCCCACGAGTTATATTTAACAAGAAAATATAATGAATGGAAACAATTTCAATATATTACACAATATTGTCTTCAGAAACTGTTCTCCAACGATCTTCGGAACTTATTTTGGTACAATAGCTGCTTCCCTTTTAGACAAAATATCAGTTTAAAATCAGTTGTGACGTCATGAACTGAATTGACAGCATCAGTTCAACTTGTCATTAATCAGATGTGTAAAACAAACGCTAAACAGTAGCTAAACTGATGCAATCACAAAACAAAGGCAAGACATGGCCTAACCTTTGATTTGAATTTTACGCAGTGTTTCAGCAGTAGACATCAGTTCAGTTCAGTTGTAGACATCAATTCAGTTCAGTATCACCTGTGACAGATAAAAGAAACGCACAGCCAACTGAATCATGACGTCACAACTGATTTTAAACTGATATTTTGTGTAAAAGGGAAGCAGCTAATATATACAAAGTGACGCACGCCACACAATATTAATAAATGTTAGATATAAAACTAACTACTATTTGAGAATGGACTATCTACAGAAATTTATATTAATAAATAGTGACACTGACAAATATGTTGCTATAGTAAATTATACTCGCTATAACTATGTGTTTCTAATGCCTTTATAAAAAGAGATAGTTATAGCAGGTATAATTTTATATTCACTGGTTACGACATTGTTATATTTTATCCGATATGATAGGGTCTGAGCTATGCGTTTAGGTGTCCTAAACAGGTTCTAGTTGGCCATGAATTATATTGTCATTAGTAATATAACAAGAGAGTGAAAATAAATTGAAAATAATTTGACAGATTTGCGAAAACTTGTTGCCTGGCAATAGGCACGAGAACCCGAAGGGGTCGAGTGGCTATTGCCGTATGGCAACAAGTTTGAGCAATTATCTGTCAAATTATTTTCTAATTTATTGAACTCTCGAGTTGTACTCGGAAGATTATTTTTTGACAAACAATATAAACTATAAAACATATTAAACATGTTTTGCGCCAGTACAACGTTTTTCGGTCAGGTTTTAAGATTTACGATACGATGATGACAATCAAACGATAAAAATGTCAGAAAACAAATGATCAAAAACAATGTTGAGAAATTATTTTGGCGAAAATAATGTAAACACTTTATTCTCACTATAATAATGATATGATTGGATAGAATTAATCACATGATCAAAAATACTGCGAAATGATTGGTTAATAGAAACGTCAAAAAATAATCGCTAGCAATATCACTAGTGGGCAAATATATTCGACGATAATTGACGAGTTAAAATCAAGGCTGGAGATGTCACGAGCCGAAGGCGAGTGGCATCTCCAGAATTGAACCAACAGGCCACAAGGGCTTATTTTTTAGGGGATGAAACTTTTACCAGCATTTTCTTCAATATATTCCTAATATGTACAGTGCCGGTCATTGAATTTCGAGCAGAACTTTCACTGTCAGTTTAAAATTACATTGTTTTACAATGCTATAAATGACAGTGACAGAGAAGTTTGCCCGAAATTCAATGACCGGCACTGTATGCCAAATTTGGTTCAAATAAAATGTTCCTCCTGGCAGGTATTCACGTTACAAATTGTGCATTTTTACAACATTTTAACCTTTCAACACTTAATAAAAATGCTATTCTGTAAAAAACTCCAGATTTTTGAAAGCATTCACCACTTGGGCTATACACGATACGATACATATGTGCAATATTTAGTCAAAATCGGCCAGCAACTTTAGAAGATTAAGTGAATCCACCGATTTTGCCATTTTTAGGATGTTTTTGGCCTATAACGCGCAGGTCTTTGAGAATTTTATACACTTTTTTTCTTCGATATCATATATGGGCAGGTAGAAAAGAAGGACGCAGATTGTGTTTTAATCGGGTCAGTAGATTCCGATAGGTATGTTTAAATTGAGATGCACATAATGTAGTTTTTCATATTTTGTATACTAGATTTTATATGTAAGAATTTTACTATAATGTAAGTAACATTAAATGTACTGTTATTATTTTTATTTATATTGTTATTTTTTTTTCTAATTGACAAAAATTAAAAAAATATAACCAACAGAAATTGAAACAGAGCATATGTAAACGGCCGCACAGCACACTATGATCATGCGGGCTGAGCTGTCAGGCTTTCATATAAATTTATTATTGTATCTTGTATCGGTATATATTCTACTTATAACTTATTTATCCTTTTTAATTTTTTGTTATAATATATTCTAGATAATACATTAAGATTTTGATCAAAAAGCTTCAATTTGATTCATTTGTTAGTTTCTAATATATAGTTTTTTCTAATTTTCCACCTTTCCAAAAATGAAATAGTTTAGATACGGATTTTGTTGAAAAGCAATAATGTTCTTCCTTATATCACAATTGAATTTTTACTCAAGTTTCAACTCGATTGATCATTTTATTTTGAAGGTAGAATGTTTATAAAAAAGCGTGACGTCCATCCAGACAGCCAGTTGGATTTATTCAAATTTGTTAAGAATATAATGAAACATGTTTTGATGAAGAAATTTTTGTTTTAGGGACCGCATTAACGATTTTAGAAATAACCCGAGGTAAATGGACGCATAATGGTACCTATTCTGTTCTGACCTGTGGGTTCTCAGCTGATTCCGCCTAAACCAAATCATTTGAAAGCTATGTAAAAAAATTACCAGTAGCGTAGAATCTCTCCCAAGCAACAGCGAGACGCTAATACAAAAATAAGAGGTTATATTCATACAACGGCACTGAACGACAACAAGACGAAAGACATACATGTAACTTCTTTGTCATTCACATTGATTGTATTCAAAAAATCTGTCAAGTCATGTCGCAGCGCTGTAATATCACATACAAAGGCATCTGTGAATTTGATTTACATAGTTCAAGGTGTAGCTTAGAGTATCCGAGAACACTACCGCATGAGCATGTAACAACTCGCAAACTTATTGTTGTTGTGCCTAAGGTAGGTCCGATGGGCTTCATAACAGAACAAAAATCCTTAGGGTGGGCTGGAATCTACATTACTGTACTCCGTTCATTCACAGATATTGTGCAGAAAATAGGGAAATATCTACTTTATATTTTATTGTGTTGTTATTTTTTAAATTTCTTACAAAAAAATTCTACGGTTTTTGGTTCTTCGATTCTTAGCTTAGAAATGGTCTGCCTGCTTTAATCTATGAAAAACATCTAAAGAAAGAAAATACCCTCTAAACAAGAGTACACATGGTGAAAATTGGCGTGCGGTGGTAGTAATAAAAACCGATTCTAGGTAGTGCCACCGCCGTTAAAGGTAAGATTGTGTCGAAGAAAATATGTAATTTCATAGAATTTTGCGGATTTCAATTCAAATTTTACATTTGTCATCTAGTTCCCTTCTACAATAACGATTCTAAACGAGTACTGACATTAAACTAAACATAACAAAGTTTTGTAGGTAATTAACCCCCCGAATTATAATATTCGTTCGACAACAAAAAACGTGGCATATCGGTGGCAAATTCTAAGGTCCCACATTTGCTATTTGTACTAAGTCATGTAAGCGGATTGCCATTACAAATAGCATTAGCTCGTCCCCTTTTGTATCCACTTTAGTAGGAAATATGGCACTAGCACCCGTTCTAATACAAAAATTATTCCAAGTGATTGAACTGTCTAATACTCTTGTTTCGGTTATATTGAAATTGCTTTCAGCGACGAGTATCGGGTACGTTTCTAGCGCGCTAGGGATCCTTTATCAAGCAATACCGTGGACGCGCTGTAGTATGACGAGGTTGTAGCCGATAGGTTGTCCGTGGGCACTGTAGGTATTGAATCAATTACCTTAGGCCATGAAGTCAATCCTAACTTGAATTCATTGGTAAATCTTCTTCGCATTTGGTGAATCTGTAAGATTCTTGATGTAGTAGCCATTTAATATTCTACGCAATGATATTTAATTCTGATTCGAGTATTGGTCCAGCTGTTTTGCGTTACAGAAAATAGTCGTGTTTCATATAGCACCAACATTAAACTGTAAAAGTCCAAATCGATATATAGCTTAGTTTGGAAATTATCTGGACCGTTGTTAACTTCGACGATTCTGAGTATGTCTTATATAAAAAATGTAAGTCAATAATAAAAGTACACGCTAAATGACGAGATTTGTGAGAACCAACCAATTAGTGGGTAACCGTGAAGGATTCAACTCACACAGGGCTACGACTGTGTATTCATATATAATACAACAAGTGGCTGCTATCTTGCCGGCAATTTTTATCTGTCAGATAGATAACGAGTAGCTGTTGCGACGACAATCGCCACGAGCGCTTCAGCGCGAGTGGCGATTGTCTAGAGGCAACAGCTACGAGTTAATCTGACTGGTAAAAATTACCAAAAGATTTCTGCCACGAGTTGTATTCGACAAGACAATCCAATGAATAATTTAAAATGATAAAATCTGATAAAATCAAGGTGCCTTTTTTGTATACAGTTTGTATCTTTTCTTGTTTGTATTTTGTATGTCAAAGTGACAAAATACATTTGTAATTCATAAGCTAAGCTAACAATTTCAAGCAACGCAGTTTACAATGCTACTAGTGCAAGTACTAGGCAAGGAACGCAAATTGTATACAATAATTGCAATGTTAATAACTATCATTAATTAAGTATTATTAAGTGTATTAAATTTCGTTATTCTTGTTAACGTTTCATTTTTTTGACAGCGACAATCGTACATTTTTGACAGCGACAATCGAACATTTTTGACAGCGACAATCAAACATTTCTGACAGCGACAATAGCATATCTAGGTTTCTTGTCGTAAT
This sequence comes from Cryptophagus acutangulus, assembly GCA_963556235.1. Classification (NCBI taxonomy): domain Eukaryota; kingdom Metazoa; phylum Arthropoda; class Insecta; order Coleoptera; family Cryptophagidae; genus Cryptophagus; species Cryptophagus acutangulus. Next base: position 10,337,294 of record OY744560.1, read on the forward strand.
AATAGCCTTCTTTTTAGTTTCTCAGAGTAACATTTAGAATATGAATTGGATTGTCATAGAAATAGACAAAGGTCAAGTACTCTACCTTCCACATTAACATTTGTTTACCGTGCGTTACTTATTTGAAGCAATCTGTTGCACCTCGACCACATGTATATATTTGTCTGTTAATACTTCTTTATCTTGCGTCACCCCTATTTGCATGCGCTTCAATGACAGTCACAGTCCTGAGAACAAATGTGTTATGTGCTCGAATTGATTACTTACAACTTTTTTGTATCTTAAGTAAATTAATCGAAAAGTATCTCTTTTCTGACAAAGGTTTCTAAATTTACGTGTAAACTCCACCGCTAAAATAAAACCTCAAATTCGTAATGATTTCACTCAAATTGATCAAAATTTTATACAAACACTAGGAATATTATCAATACGGTTTCAATTGAAACGACCGTTTTTATTTGTAATTTTGGTTGAAATGAGTAAACATGTCTTCAATTATGAGTCATAATTTCAATTATATTCAAAAACTTGACTAGTTTATTTCATTGCACATATGTATTAATGTGAAGATTTCTATAAATACTTTTAATCAGCAGTACTCGTATATTGTAGCACAGTGTATAAACCTAACAAACAATAATGTCAATTTTTTTGGCACTGCAGTTGTTTCGAGCCAGTTAATATTGTTTATTGCTATTGTCCATCCGTACAATAATTACTAGATAATAATTGAAATGATTTTGTATTTAAAGATTTCTCGATCCATCGATTTTCAGTTATTAACTAAATATTCTAGATATAATTTAATTTCGATTGTATTTTTCTACTGGTTACAATAAAAACTTTAAATACCATTGGTTAATTTAAAAATAATTAAAAAGTTTTACAAATGTAGAATCAACAATATTTTTTTTGAAAAATTGTTGCATT
>OY744560.1:10338423-10447659 GCA_963556235.1 Cryptophagus acutangulus
GTTTTGAGCAACAAGACTTTTGTGCTAAAATACCAGAATATTTTAAAGCTTTTTTACAAAAATATCTAAAAATATTAGAATTCATATCACACATCCGAGCTTTTCAAACTTTCTAATAACGGTGCTGTAATACGCGTTTCATCCAAAAATATAAAAACTGGTGTCGATAAATCCCGTTCAGGTATAGAATAGCGCCTTTCCAAACTACAAGTAGTTACATCTAAACTAGTTGCCATTCTTTCACAGCGATACTTTTCTATAGAGGACGGATGCTCAAAACTGCGCGACAACTTTGGTGGTGGTAAGTTTTTAGACACACCAGGAGTAATTTGAACCGTAACTGCTGGTTCCACATGTGCCTCGACGCTTATTTTAGGTTGTTGAAAACTACTTGTGGATGAAGGCCGTTCAACATAATTTGGCATTTTTATTGGATATTCAAAACTAATAAAATTTCGATGACGACCTACAGGTCTTTCTACGAAACATGATGATCTCCTAGTTCTATGGCTACTTGTGCTTATCTGCGGAATGAATGATCGATCTATAACCATTGACGGACGTCGGCGTGTTATGTAATGAGCTCGTTCTATGGATATAGATGGGCGACGATCCCGATTAATGATGGGAATTAGAGATCCTATAAATTGATTTATTATTGCTTAGAAAATATATATTGCACTGTTTACCTGTAAATGAACGTGATTTATTTTCGTTAACTACTAAATGTTGAATGTCCATGGCTGACTTGACCCTTCTAGGGGCCGGGTTGAGAATTGGCATAGTAGAACTTCCAACAAATACTGAATTCTGACGAGATCGTCGAATAATTGGTGATGGAAGGGCTGACAAAGGATCGGTTAAAGCATTAACGTTGTACTTGGAAAATGACATTCTTTGCTGAAAATAAACAAAACAATTCTGTATAAAAAATTTAATACTTTAATTACTTAAAGTGTATTAGCTTAGTCCGGAAAATAACTTAAATCAAGCCGAGCGGTAGATCGCCGGGAGTTGACTATATTGGACCACTCGACAAAAACGCACGTTTTTGAAAAAATGTGCAGTAATTAATGCACTTTTTCTAACAATGATTTTTTTCTAATACTGATTTTACAACTTTGCAATATTTTAAATGTCTAAAAAAAATTTTTTAGCGCAATATAAATAGTGGCGTCGTGACGTCACAAATAACCTCCGAGCATGGTGCGGTTTTATCCCACCTATCTTTTAATCTTGTTATTTAAAAAGAGAAGTGGGTTAGAAACACTTTTGTTAGGAGACCATATGTGACATCACTACTCGTGTTGCGCTAAAAAGCGTTTTCAAAAAATATAAATTATCGCAAATTTCTAAAATCATTGTTAAAAGGTCTACAGCGTTCTTTTAAAAAAAAAATTTTATACATCAATTAAATAAAATATATACTTCCATTATAATAAAAAAAAAATTATGCCTATTGCGTCGTACAAGCAAAAAATGTACGCTTTGAACCAGGCTATGTTCTTTTGAAATCAGTGGGCTATATAAATAAAACATAAGCAATTGCTCTGAAGCAAGAACAAAAGCCCAGAACAAAACGTTTGAGTTTATGGTGTCAGTAAAAGCATTTGCTCTTCTTAGTATTTGCTTTGTGGTGGCGCCATCACTAGGTCTACACCTTTTCCAGTTGTATTTCAGAAAGTGTTAGATTGATTTCAGAAAGCGTCAATTGTAATTCAGATTAACCAATTGTAATTCAGAAAGCATCAATTGTAATTCAGATTAGTCAGTTGTAATTCAGAAAGCATCAATTGTATTTTAGATCAGTCAATTGTAATTCAGAAAGCGTCAATTGTAATTCAGATTGGTTACTTATAATTCAGAAAGTATCAATTGTAATTCAGAAAGCGTCAATTGTAATTCAGAATGCATTAGATGTAATTCAGAGAGGGTCACTTGTAATTCAGATTACAATTTTTGATTTATAAAAATGTATAATTATGTTGACTACAAATCAAAAACAAAAGCTTACATTTCTATAGTAAATTAATGTTAATGTCAACAAACATTTAATTCGTATATTAACTGAACCTATCATCTACATAAATGCAATTTAAAGAGAATTGCGTTGTTTGCCTTGTGCCAATGACGAGAAATGTAGTGGTGCGGCTAATCCCATGCACTCATATGATCCACCAGAAATGTTCTGAGCCTCTATTGACCGATGGTGATGGTGCTTCTTGTCCGATTTGTAGAAGTGATATTGCTGCTGCTGATGTTGTGGAATGGAAAGTTTACAACCGAAACACTGGAGATGATCGCAAAAGAATTGTTCATTGTGCCAACCGAGGGGATGACTGGGTTGCTTTAGCCAAATCTTTAAATATTAAATATAAAACCGCATTTCACTGGGTTCGATCTGGTAATGAAATAATGTTAAAAAAAGGAGGAAGAAAACAACCAATTCTCTGTGAGGATCAAATTAATATCGTAATTGAATGTATTGAAGCAAATTGTAGCTATACATTAAAGCAATTACAGCACAAGATTATCCAAAATTTTCATAAGCAAGTATCTACTTCTACAATAGGAAATTACTTAGAGAGCAGGCTGTTCACTTTGAAACAGGTTCATGTTGAACCTATTACTATGAATTCGGAAGAAAATAAAAGGAAAAGAGCAGAATACGTTGTTGCATTAAATGAATATATTCAACAAGAGAAACAAATTGTTTGGATCGACGAAACGAATTTTAATTTGTTTTGTCGTCGAACTCGAGGCCGTGCATGCTCTGGAGCTAGAGCAGTCCAACAACTTCCTGCAGCAAGAGGACAAAATGTCCATCTTATTGGCGCCATTTCTACAACTGGTGTTATTGCTATGGAACGCAGACGAGGTTCGTATACTTGGCAATTAGCTAACAATTGGGTGGCTTCATTATTACAGTGGCAGAACATGGGAAACCAACTTGTTGATTTAGTGATTGTTGCTGACAATGCACCTTGCCATTCCAGGCTGGAAATAGTTGTCAATGAAACATCAGCAACTTTGTTGCGTTTGGGGCCATATTCTCCAAAGCTGAATCCAATAGAAACGATCTGGTCCAAAATTAAAGCATATGCAAAAACTCAAATTCGAGTTCCCGATGTTCAAGGTCCAGGCCTAATCGAACAAAGGCTAGCCTATTTGGAACATATTATTGATCGAGCAAAAGAAACAATAGTTGATGGTGATTGTGCTCGTGCTGTACAACATTCTACAACACATCATCCTGCCGCTTTAGCTTTGAACAATATGCCAGTTGAGCGCTAATGTCGGAAAATTTATTTCTTCTTCTTCTTCTTCCAAAAATTTGACCTCGAATGGTATGGTGTTTGGGTCCAGCATGTCCCTTTTTACCAGATACAAGTTGATGCACGAACACAATAGCTTTTATAAAAGATTTGTTTCTCGCAGTTCATCATATTTTCGGACGTAAATAAACTTTACCACAAATGACAAAAAGTCTAGGTACCTATTCGTTATCGTGGTATGTTTTTGCATTCACACTATTGGAACACTATTGAGACAGCACGCGCCTCGCTTCAACTGTTTTGAAAATATCGGAACACCAAAAAAAGCGTGCTATCTCGATCACGGTCTCAACAGAACTCAACAGAACAGAATTTATTTGATTATATTTAATTCGTTTTTACTTTTTTTGTGAGATCTAATATAGCTTGTATTGATTTGTATTATATTGTATTGCTTGATACATATTGATTCAGGTTGATTTAATTTAATTTAATTTCATTCGATTTCATTGAATTTATTTGATTTATAGTTTGTTTTAATTGACTTGAAAATAATACTATAATAAAAAAAAATTAACGTCGTTTTGATTTTTTTTTTCAATTATTTAAGCGAAAAACAAAGGAATATTACGTATTTTTAAACTTAAATAAACGCCTTCTGAATTATAAGTGATGTTTTCTGAATTACAATGCGCTGCATTAGTGTGACGTATTTTTTATTGGAGTGAATCTTACTTCTGGGTCAAACAAACAACTAGATCTAAAATCAACCTGGGTCGAATGGGTCGACAAATTAAAATTAAAAATAAAAACGAGAATAAAAGCATTAACAAAATAACCAATAGCAATTGATTTACTTATCTTATGCCAATTTAGCAAGTAGACATCTTTAAACTAAACATAAACCCTTTTAAAACATGAATATGGATGTTCTATGTAGGTTGATACTATTGACACTTCCTATTGACAGTTATTTGTTTGACTCAATAGTCAGTTTTACTCCAACAAAAAACCGATACTACGTCATCACTAATACAGCGTATTGACTATAATCTGAATTACATCTGATGCTTTCCGAATTACAATTGATGGATTCTGAATTACAATTGATCGATTCTGAAATACAATTGATGCTTTCTGAATTACAATTGACACTTTCTGAATTACAATTGACTGATCTGAAATACAATTGATGCTTTCTGAATTACAATTAACTAATCTGAATTACAGTTGATGCTTTCTGAATTACAATTGACTAATCTGAATTATAATTGATGCTTTCTGAATTACAATTGACTAATCTGAATTACAATTGACGCTTTCGGAATTACAGTTGGAAAAGGTGTAGATGGGAACTCTACACCCTGTCACGATATAAGAGCAAAAGTTGAAATATGGTTTTAGTATACTGGATTTATTTAACCTTTAAATAATATTAATAAATATGGATATTATTATCAGAACGAATTTCAAGCAATATATCACGCAATTAATTTTAATTCTCAAGATTTAATAAAAGGAAAAGCACTATCAATTTCTCATGCCAAAAGATTAGAAGAAATTCCAGGTTTGTCTCAATTTTATAGAATCATACTAGCGAGTGTAATTAGACATACCATAGTTACTTTGACATTGTTTTTATTAAGCGCAGTTCGCATAAAATATTTGCATATAATACGATATTGTTTGTACAGGCCGGCGGTGACGCTTGGCGCCGCAACGCCTTTTATTTTTTTGCGTGATTATACCAGAAATGGTACAACATCGAAAAGCTGTATTTTTTCTGAAATACTGTTTATATTGATATTAAATTGTATTTACGTGCACAAATTAATTAATTATTTATTTATTCATTTCATTAAAACTCTCAACGTAGCCAATATATAACATATAAACTTAGATTAAACAAAGGTAAAGAAAGTAATGGGACATAAAACATTGTACATAAAACGAAACAAAATAAATTACAATTAATTAATTACAATAATTAATTATTTTAATTACAGGTAATACACATTGCATTTTTAAATTTTATTTGCGAGGAATATAAAATATCACAGGTACTGCTAATATTATTAAAGGCTACATACATTTTGACTAACGGTGACGATACAAAAATATTAGTGCGTGGGGTAGAATAATAAAAACTACTCTGTATTCTGCTGGCTAGACGGAGAACGCGATAATGGATCTTATCCACCAGTTGAGAACAATCAGATCGACTGTTAAACATGCTTGTTCAACTATACAACCAGCTAAAGAGAGCGACGATCCTGAAGACTGTCGAATTTAAAATAGTCAACAGATCAGACTGAGGTGCACCCTGTGGTGGATACGAACCATAAACAAGAAAAACAAATATTTTAAAAATCTGCGCTGAACTGACTCTAGTGCAGTAATATGATTAAGATACATAGGTGACCAAATACAGTTGTCATATTCTAACTTAGGACAAACAAGTGAGCAGAACTTGATATGCTTGCATGCTTGATATTAACAAAGTCTTTAGTATTACGCATTATGAATCCAAGACGTTTAAAGGAAATTGAGATGGATTGATTTATATGAGGAGCAAATGACAATTTTTGGTCAAATACAACACTAAGATCATTAACTTCAGCCGGACCTTCAAGTACAGTATGCATAAGCTGATATTGAAAAAAGATTGAGGATTTTGCTCGGCTAAAAGTCATAGCTGAACTTTTATTGATGTTAAGAGCTAGGTTATTTTCGAGACACCAATGCCAATCGTGTTTAAATTAAGTTGCAGACAGTGACAATCAGATTCAGTTGAAATAGCAGTGTAAATTTTAAGGTCATCGGCGTATAGTAAGTGACTGATAGAAAAATTAGACGTTAGATCGTTGTTAAATAAATTGAAGAATAATGGGTAGTGAATGAACTCTTACGACACTTCACTAAATCAGCATTTTTGCAATATATTTTCACCTAATTAAATACTCTGAACCATTGTTAATTAAAAGCTGACACTACTGATCGATACTAATCAAATATAATGTATCGATAAGCAGGCAGAACGATTTCGAACGTTTGTAAAAAGAGGTTGTAATAAAGTTCTGTTTAAGAAACGCTAGCCTTATTCCATCCGTACCTAGAGTTGTCCATCCTCCATCCTTACATGGCAATTTTGCCAGTGCAGATTAAGTAATCCGCAGACAGAACTAAAAGCAGTCACGATGGGAAACCAGAAATCTAAGAAAATAAAAGAAGAAACAATAATTGCCCAAGCCGGAAACAGCAGAGGCCTTACTAATAAAGCGAGCACATCAGGGAGTAAAAAAATTTCCGCGGCAGAAGTTTTGGAAATTACGGCATTTGTATTGATTGTGATGATAATAATAATCATGATTAAGAAGAGCAAGAACATGTTGGAGAAGAAGATTCACCGGGAGCTGACAAGAAGCCAGGAGTTGGTATAAAAATAGAAGACGCGGGAGTGTTGGTGCGTGTGTGTGCGAAGCGGTAACGGCCCATTTAAGGAAAACTGAAAGTTATGAACATTTGAACATTGTTTAACTAAAGGTAAATGTAATGAAAAAAAATGACCCATTTAGACATGTATTTGAGGAGTTAAAATATTTAGTAGGAATGTTAATAAAGATCCAAAAGATAGACGTGTTAATTTAGATATAACTAATAAAAAAGTAGCATCTTTAGCTAGAATTAGAAGCGATTATAAAAAAGAAAAATATAGATTTAAATAAGAGACCAGCGACTCAAAGGGATTAAAGCAGGTTAAAGCGTTTTTAGAAGCTATTGACAAATTTTTACAAAATATTAGTTTAGTTTTAGAAAATATATAACGCGAGGGGACCTCTAATTGCTAAATTAGAGGAAAAAATGGGGTAGAAATTTGATCTGAAAACTGCAGGTAGCCTGCTACGTACTATGGATGGGTCGAAAAACACCACCAAACAACTAAGTGATGCTATCGAATTATATGATTCTATGCTGGATGATAACGGAAAAAAAAATGTTAGTAACCTATGTTTTAAAAACACGGCTTTCCCAAAGTGCTAAACTGAAATTAGCGAGTACGTATGCAACTAATGATCAAAAAAAAAAAAAAATCCACAGCTGTATACTATCAGTTAAATTAAGTAATGCTAGACAAGGGGCTAACTCAGTCGAGGACTTTGGCAAAACAGTTGAGGAAATGTTTGTGGACCTCACGATTGCACAAGCAGAAGGTGATTTAAATGCGATCCGGGTATTGCAAAGCGTAAACGAGAAAATCGCGATTTGTTTGCAAACGGCCTTCAAAATAATGAGTTACGGTAGTCGACCGTACACAGCCTTTACTACTGATAGAGGGCAATTCCAAATGACTAGGCTTCTTTAATAGGGTTAAAAACTAGCCCTAGAGGATTCTCGCGTGCTATGAGTATTGCGATGGCAGGACTCTCGTACGAGACGTGTTTTATTTATTTATTGGATTTGGTAATACTTTGGCAAACCACAATAAAAACCTGACTAGGGTATTGCAGCGGCTAAGAGATGTTAATTAAAAGTTAAATCCCAATAAATGTAACTTGATGAAGAAAGACATTCTGTATTTAAGGCATATAATTTCAGAAAGGGCGTGTCACCTGATCCGTCAAAAATTGAAGTAGTTCGGAAATATCCGGTTCCAATAGATGCAAATGAAACAAAGAGATGCAAATGACCAAAATTTGTGGCATTTGAAAATTACTATAGAAAATTTATAGAAAATTTTGCCCATATGAATAGCCCTTTGAATCATTTATCAAAAAAAAGGGTATTGTTCGAGTGGACAGAGGAATGTCAGTGCGCATTCGAAACGTTAAAACATTTTTTAACAAATCCACCGGTTTTACAATATCCAAATTTTTCAAAAGAAAACATATTTATTTTAAGAACTGTGTTTTGTCCCCCTTTTTGTGTTTGTTTTTAAATATTTATAAGAAATGAGAGAGAGAATGCGATGGTTTAAATTTACAGTATTCGCGTGAAACGAAGGCGAATTTTTGGGTTTTTTGCTCTGCTTTGGCGTTCACGAGCATTCACGGGCGAGGAGAGAAGGAAGAATTAGTAGTATTGATTTGTCGTTCGATCTCTATGCTGGTCTTTTGAATTTTCGCTGATTTCGCTTTGTAGAATCTTTTTTCTCTCCTTGACTGTGAATGCTCATCGCTTCGCATTCTGTGCATTTTTCACTCGTTGCAACCTCTTGTAACCTCTTCGTTACGCTGCTCAATTCCTCACGCATTCCTCAACCTCAATCCCTCGATCCATTCCTCGCGCATTCCTCGCTTTTCCTCACGTCAACCACCACATCAAACTCATCAGATATAGAAAACCAGGTAGGTGCATTTAACACACTATTCGCCCCACTTTACTTCGCTTTTTTTATTGTTTGCAAATTGATAGAACTTCGCCGCATAACAAACTGATGCTTCGGAATACGCAATTGGAGCTGTATTTTCCAACGGCGACGATAAGCCAATAGCATATGGTAGTAGAAGTTTAAACAAAGCAGAAAAAAATTATAGTAGGATTCAACCAAGATCAACAGCATCACTCAGTCAGTAGCGCTCTGTAGTTATCACCTGATAATACTTACTGAAACCTGGCTCAATAGTGACTTCTTTGACTCTGAGTTTGGATTTAGCAACTATCACATCGTTAGAAAACATCGTGATCCAGCGTCTGGCAAAAAGCGTGGTGGCGGTGTTCTTTTTTTGATACGAAGTGACTTGAGTTACTCTTATGTAACATCTTTGAATTCATCCAACGCAATGGATGAATTGTGGATTAAAATCATTTTCAATGCTAAACCGTACCTTTTATGCACTGTTTACATTCCACCTGCTTCGCCAGAAGATGTTTACAGGGCTCATAGTGATTCAGTCAATTCAATAATGGCAACTAATAACTACTGTGATACGCATATGATTGGCGACTACAACATAATTCGTATCTCTTGGAACAATGATGAACTTGGAATTGAACCTAGTGACTTTCCCTCCAACATTGACTCACTAATTGAAACATTCTCGTTGTTGAACTTATTTCAACTAAATTCCACACGGAACCACAACAACGTTATACTGGATTTAGTTTTTACCAATCGTAGTGATACTGTTGCGCGCATAACCCACCACTAGTAATATACATTGTGTCTATTGCTTTAGCTGACCACTTGGTTACGGTTGAGTCTTGCTATGACTTTAAAAACTCTGATTTTATTAGTATTTCTTCTAGTCTTTTACACATCAACTGGGATAGTTTTTTCCATAATAATGATATCAAACACTGCACCAAAGTTTTTTATGAACTATTGTATGTGATTGTTGAGCAGTTTGTTCCAAAGATAATGATTCATAATCAGCATAAATATCCTATATGGTTCAATGCTTTGTTAAAAAAAAACATTAACCTAAAACGTTCTGCTCATAAAGCTTTTAAAAAATCAGGACTAGTCTGTGATTACCAAAAAATTAGTGAATTACGATCATTGTGTAAAATACTTGCCCGGGAAAGTCATAAAGAGTACATTACAAGTGTTGAATCTAAAATCAACAACTCTGATTCCAAACACTTTTGGAGCTATGTAAATAATTTACGCAGTAACAAATTGATTCCTTCATCAATGCACCTTGGTGCAGTAACAGCTTCTAACGGATCTGGTATTGCTAATCAATTTGGTGACTACTTTGCTTCTGTTTATGTACCTTTAGATACATCCCCTTGTAGCGTTAATTCTGGTATCTGTAATACTAGTGACCTTTGTAATATTTATAGTCTTACTATCTCAATAACCGATATTTTAGACAAGCTAAACACTCTTAAGGTCAGTAATGGAATGGGACCTGATGGAATCCCTTCGTTACTCATAAAGAGATGTTCTTTATCGTTATCAAGACCACTCTGGCTCTTGTTTAACTTATCACTAAAGACCGGTGCTCTGCCTATTATCTGGAAACATTCGTACATAACTCCTGTCCATAAGTCTGGTAAGAAAACCGACGTTAAAAATTACAGACCTATCTTCATTTTATCTGCAATCCCTAAGATTTTGGAATCCTTGGTAACTCAGGCTTTGTCAAGTGCTTTAGATAGTATTATAATTAAGAGTCAACACGGTTTTTGTAAAGGTCGCTCCACAGTGTCTAATTTACTTATATATGAGAATTACATAGCACATGCATTAAACAAAAGACTACGAGTTGATTCAATCTATACAGATTTTTCTAAGGCATTTGACAAAGTCTCCTACGTGTTGTTTCTAAGGAAACTTCAGTTTTACGGGGTTGGTGGTCATTTGTTAAAATGGCTAGAATCGTATTTGTCTGATCGTAAGCAAGTTGTGAAATTAAAAAATCATTTATCATCTATTATATTAGTTACCTCTGGTGATCCTCAAGGTTCTCACCTGGGACCCTTAATTTTTAAATGTATTCATAAACGATATAAATTTTTGCATTGAGCATTGTAACTTTTTGCTATTTGCTGATGACCTTAAATTGTTTCTGGCCATTGATAATGCAAATACCAATTTCTTGGTTCAAAAAGACTTAAACATTTTGTACGCTTGGTGTTGTTCTAATAATATGTCCCTCAATGTTGATAAGTGTAAACATATGTCTTTCTACAGAGGTAGGACCAACTGTGTTTACGGTTATCACATTGATGGTCAAATTTTGGAAACGGTTAGATCCATTAAAGATCTGGGTGTACTGTTCAGTAATACACTTTTTTTCAGCCAACATATTGAGACAGTTTGCTCAAAATCTATGAAAGTTCTCAGTTTTGTTAAAAGGCATACACGCGATTTTCTCAACATTGCCACAATAAAACTGCTTTATACTTCATTAGTGAGGCCTAATCTTGAGTATGCCTCGAATATCTGGTCTCCGTCATATGGTGTGCATTGTGAAAGAATTGAACGAGTTCAGCGAAAGTTTTTGCGCTATATAGCTTTTAAATCCCAATGCATATGACTCCAGTTATGAAACTTTGCATGTACTCACAGGTTTGTCTAAGTTAAGTGATCGAAGAGTCAGATCGGATGTACTTCTCATGTACAAAATCTTAGGCAATCACTTTGACTGTCCTGATTTAATCAACTGTATTAAAATTTATGTCCTTCCTAGACCCTTAAAATATACTTTATCGTTTTACATTGAACCACATAGGACACATTTTGGATCTCATATGGCTTTTGTGAGAATTGCGCAAAATGCAAACAGTGTATCGGTTGATCTGTACAATGTCTCACTAAACGCTTTGAAACGCATTCTTTAATTCCATGTTTTTTTATTTATTAAATGTACTTACTGTCTCATTTTTATTAGTGTTTTACATTTGCTTTTAATATGTTGTTTAGTTATTTAGACTGTTATGTTTACTCTGTTATTTAACTCAAATGTACCTACTTGGGCCAGACCCGTCAATAAATAAATAAATAAATAAAAAAGAACTTTTTGCGATTGTTTGGCAGTAATACACTTTAGGCCATATTTGTAAGGAAAACAGTTTACAATTTCACTGATCACAGACCATTAATTTACCTATTTCAGTTGACAAATCCCTCAACTAGACTGACTAAATGTGAAAGAACGTTAGTGAAAGAACTCTTAGGACACTTCACTAAATCAGCATTGTTGCAATATATGTTCACCTAATTAAATACTCTCAACTCTTGTTAATTAAAAGCTGACACTGCTGATCGATACTAATTAAATATAATGTAACGTTCGAAATCGTTCTGCCTGCTTATCGATAGCAGGCAGAACGATTTCGAACGTTTGTAAAAAAAGGTTGTAATAAAGTTCTCTTAAAGAAACGGTAGCCTTATTCCAACCGTACCTATAGTTGTCCATCCTCTATCCTTACAAATGGAGCCAGTCCTGATTCTTGAGGAAAATCCAAGACTTCATCAAAAACAAGTGATTTGTGACCAGGGCATTGCACAAAGCTTTTTCTATTCGATAAGTAAAAACGGACAAGTTCTATTAGTAAATCTGTCAAACCAAAGCTATCAAGTTTATGCAGAAGCAGTTTATGATAAAGTCGGTCGAATGCCTTAGAAAAATACGTATATATATAACGTCAACTTGGTTGCGGTCATCCTTTGATTCATTTATAAACTGGGTAATGCTTGCAAGATTGGTATTTGGGTTAGATTGAACATTAAGACATATATTATATGTACATACGCTTTATATGCATTATCCATTAGTACTTTACATTCGGATCGCAGCCTTCTAAAACTTAATAATTTATTCTTACAATTATCATGGACCAATATCTTGCGAGCTTTGTTTTTCAACTTTAATTTATTGATGATTTGATTGTTAAACCAGGGTGGATAAATACGGGAAGATAGCTTCTTGAGTGGAATTTATTTTGTGAACAGGTTATTTAATATATTATATAAATTTGAAACGGAGGAGTCAACGTCATCAGAGCACATAACATCCAACCACAAACATTCACATATCTCCATATGTCAGGATTTACGTACTCATCTTTCTTAAAGTTGTAAGAAGTTTTTTTCCATGGCGTAAGAAGAGGTTAATAGTAAGTGCAGGGTGATGCAGATTTATATTTATTAATGGATCGAGAGACTCGTAAACAATAAACTTTTGATTACAGAATACTAGATCGAATATTCTACTACTATTAATATTAATGATTTTATTATATTGAATCAGTTCAAAAGTTCGACAAAATTGAGATGGAGACACAAATAACTCGTCAGTACTTATGTGCGGTTCTGTGTAGTAATTGGATATATTAAAATCACCTAATATGACAAGACGATGAACATACATGAAATACAGTGAAGAAATGGGATCAAAAAAGCTTCATAACAGTTCGCTATAATACTAGGAGGAATGTACATAGTCACAACAAATATGGTGTCAGAATTAAATTGAATGATTACCACTAGAATATCTATTATTTTAATAAATATAAAAATCGTACACAAAGTTCTACTAAAAATAGTTTTATTTTGGCAGACTAGTTTCGATTATTTTAAATAATCATTCTCAATGCCTAAAAATGTTATGTTACAAAATAAACAATATAATCAATAAATTATATAAAACAATAAACAAACTATAAAAGATGAATTATGAATTAAATTGATATTTTTTATGACATTTGTAATATAAGTATTTTTGTTTTGATGTAAAGGTAACTAGATTAAATAAAAAATAGAAAATCAAACTACATGTTAAAAAGAATCCAAAATAGAATTGAAAAAATCATGATAATCAAAATCAATTTGTTCATTTAAACAATTTTCATCCTTATTTTTGACGGATTTTAAGATTTCTAAATTTTCAAATATAAGCTTAAAATTAAATATATTTGATAATAAATTTTAAAGGCTTGAAATTAAATATATTTGAAAATTTAGAAATCTTAAAATCCGTCAAAAATAAAGATGAAAATTGTTTAAATGAACAAATTGATTTTGATTATCATGATTTTTTCAATTCTATTTTGGATTCTTTTTAACATGTAGTTTGATTTTCTATTTTTTATTTAATCTAGTTACCTTTACATCAAAACAAAAATATTTATATTACAAATGTCATAAAAAATATCAATTTAATTCATAATTCATCTTTTATAGTTTGTTTATTGTTTTATATAATTTATTGATTATATTGTTTATTTTGTAACATTTTTAGGCATTGAGAATGATTATTTAAAATAATCGAAACTAGTCTGCCAAAATAAAACTATTTTTAGTAGAACTTTGTGTACAATTTTTATATTTATTAAAAATCACTACTAATTTGTGAAATGAATCAAGAACTATTGAAGTTTATTATTTTAATATTACACGAATTGCATCAATACAGACTAAGGAGGACTTATGCCTATTATTGACCGTTAGAAGTTCTCATCCACCTCGAGGTTTGCCTGTTGCGCGAGAATCTCTGTCAGATCTAAAATTGGAAAACAAAGTGAAATCAGCTATTTCGGTATTATCGATGGAATCCGATGGCCAAGATTCTGTAAGAGCAACGTCGTATTTATCGTACGCTGAATATAGGGAACTGCATAAATTAGGTAGTTTACTATTGAGACCTCTTACATTTTGATAGTATCCGCGGAAGGTAGATAGTTTATTCAACTTCTTGGTTCTGCACAAGAATATACCCAACAGAAATGTTATCAGATGTAGGTTTTACCATTAGACCAACTATTCGATTTCTGGGATTGAGTGTCAAGACTTCTTTGATGTCATATTTACTCGACCATTTTTCTGTTGCCAGTTTCTCAAGATTAAGCTTATTGTTGACAGAATTAGAGCTAATAAGAATTCCACCATTGCTGAGATTGCGCACACTAGTTAAAGGTAAGTTTGACTTGATTGAATCCAATGAATTTATCAAGTAGCATTTAGTGGTGGTCGAAACTTGAGTAGTGTCTTTTGGTTACAGATTGCGAGGAAATAACAGAAGCATAGGAGCGTTTATTGGATCTAGGCTTAGTAGAAGCAGACTTAAAAGCAGACTTTTCCGAATTCTGAAAATACCATTCTCTGTAATGAGTTGATCGATTTTCTTCAGCAGAATTTTGTTGGTGGCTTGGATTTGAGACAGCATTAGGTAAACATCTTCTAATGTGCAGCTCTCCGTAGTCTCGGTTCTTTCGCTATGTAGACTGTAATGAGAAACTTGGCTGACAACAAACAAATGAAATAAGATTTACATCTTCATCGTAGTGAACCTTTGACGGCTGAGCACAGCCAGTATGAAAATTCAGACCACATTTCTGGCAATCCAAAGATTTTACGACTTTTTTTTTGCAGTGTTTGCAATTAAGTTTGAGGGTAGGATCCTTCCCTATTTATATGCAGCAATAAAACACGCAAAGTACAAAATTGATTACCTCAGTCGAACAATAAATAGCACAAACACTGATGATCACTATAACAACCAAAATATTTAAGCTAATATTTGCAAAAATCAGAAAATAAAATGACAACAACGTTGTCTTTAATCGTCACAAAACAAATGAAAACCTACACACTTTTATGAATACACTTGAATCGCCATCGCCTATCATAATTCTGAATTCCAGACCGTAAAATTCTTTACAAGAACAAATTGCTTTTACAATCATATCCGATTCCGTGGACGTTAAAAGTCCACTCCAATTTTTGTAGTAATTTTTATACTCTGTGGATGGATTCTGGCTGGCCAAAGATTGACATTTGGAACAGAATTGGTTCCTTGTATCTAAATCAAACAGTTTTTTCGTTTTCAATCTAATGACGAATGCTACACCTGAATTTGCATCATACCAAAGTCCATGGCTTCAATGAGACCAACCTCTATCTACCACTACATCGATGAATGGGATGTGTTCTTCTGTAACATCACCAGCTTTCAAAGCCAGAGTATTTTCTTCCAACCCTCCATCAAGCATTGATGTATTTCAAACATTTTTCCAAATGAATCCAAGACGTTACTCTGTTTCAGCAAAAATGCTGTTATCAATTAGTTTAATAGCCACAGTCAACTTAAGTTCTTCCAACTGCCAATAGCTATAGTGGCTAATTTTTTTATGTAGATGGCTCGCCCGTAACATATTTATTTTGTTTGCAGGATGAACACTGAACTCTTTATTCAGTGACACTGAACTCTTTTTTAACAAATTATTCAAGTGACCACGATTTTATATAAGTTTTTGCACGATCAATCTTTTTTTGTCTATTTACCGTGACATTTTGCTTGACGGTATGTTGATTTTACGGTTGCTATGCCTAACAGCTGTTCTTGCCGTCCTAGAACGGTAAGTAATTCCTTACCGTTTACATGATAATAAAATCAACATATCTTTGTAGAAAAACAATCATAGAAACGACTGCTTTCAAAAGAGCGTTTACTTCAATTATTAAATAGACGTAATTTTAAAACTAATATAATAGTATTTATTGTGTTTTCTAAATTTTGACCGTGCAAAAAACGCTATAAGCATCACGAACGTTAAGGGTTTACTGGTCTCAGACAAATTGGGGATTTCGCTTCGCTCAATCCCCAAACTTTTGTCTCCGACCAGTAAACCACCCTTACCGTTCTTGATACTTAATATACTATTACTTGTGTAAATAGGCGCAATATGTCAATGTAGGTCAATACAACTTACGATTGCCTAGACATCCACTCTAATAATCCAGTTTTATTTTTTCATTTTCTAGTGGTTCTAAGTCGCAAATAATTTTTGCCCTTAGTAGAGTATCGGTTTTTTTCGCGATTTTTCATTTTATTGCTACTTATATTTTGGCACTTGTATTTTACATTAGTGTTTAGGCAAAGCTAAACAGAAGAACTATCAACATACCACGGTTTAAGATTAGCGCACAAATTAACCTACATTAAGTGTTATTAAATCATAATATGTAACACTATACATCTATGTTTTTAATTGTATAAATATAAAGAAACATGTATAACATTTGTCATATAAATATAAACTATGTTCAAGGCCAATTGATATGTATAAATTGGCCAAAAGATGAGAGAATAAATAAGTCTAAATTGTAACAGCATTTTTGATTCACCTTAATAGTACCTAGTACTATTAAATCTATACGTTGTCAGTGGAATTTACAACTCCACTAATGTGTTCAAACTTACAACTTGGATGCCAGCGTACAATTAGCATTTGAAAATAAATATTAATAGAAAGAATCAGTATTTTGATAAAACAGTTTCAATAAAAAAAAACATTTTTTTTTATGATTTTAGTCAAACTTATAAAGTCGTCATTTATTATTTTTTTATAAAATCACTTATATCAGTCAAAAGATGCGTTGTGAACATATGTCTAAGTATTAGTGACTTATTAGTGAATACTTCTCTCGTTCTTAAGTGAAAATTTCTTATTCAAATTTTTAAAATTGTGAGGCATCTTTTGTGGCAAAAAAATTATCGGACTATTTAAAAATGTTTTTAAATTCTAACTAGGAACCAAATTTGAAACAAATCTAAGCGATAAAGTTGAAATTACCAATATAAAACAATGTTTAAAGTAAATCCTAGCACTATTATGCTCGGTTGTATAAAGGTGGCTTATTCAATAAGACCGTCTCAAGTCAATCACGTGATTAATTTTTATGAATATGATTTGTCCACTCATGTCTTGAGCCTGTCTTATTGAATAAGACGCCTTTATACAACCGGACATTAGTGTAACGGGTGTGTTAAGGGTTAAAAACATGAATTGAGGATTCTAGTTTATTTTTGGTTAAACTAGTTGAAATTATATTTACATTTATTAAATGAAAACAAATTTGAAAGAAATCTGACAAATTAAACTGTGAGGGGTGTATTAGAAGTAGCAATTGTAAAATTTAGGTCCTAGCACGATACAGTAACACCGGTATGCTATTGTGCATGGGTATCTCTATCTCACTCGCACAATGTGACGTCATGTGCAGCGCAAAATCAAGCGTGTATCTATGACGATCTTTAAATCAAACTATTTAAAAGTGTTTTTATCTGAATTTAAATGGGTAGAAATGCGTAGAAATATTAAATATTTATAAAAAATAGTCATTATTCTTTTCTACTTCTTTTTATTGGTAAATTTTGACATATTTTGATCCAATTTTCTTTTGCAATTAGCTGATTCGTCTATTTAAATCGCTTAATCGAATGTAGGTTCGAGTTCTGCTAAGGCATAAAACTACCTTAAATGGCACTGAATTATTTTGGAGTTGTGCAATTGTTCTATTTGCTAATTCGTGGAAAATGTTTCTTTCTTTAGCTAATGAATTTCCATGCATTTTATGGAATTCTGCATCGAGCTTTTTAGCCACTTCCCAAAGGTGATCGTTGGGGTGTAAAAGTAATCCCTTCGAAATCATTTGAAGCCATTCGGGCTCCCGATTGTTGTCGAAAATTTTAGTGGATATTCTAAGATCGTACTTACTTTTAAACTTGTACGCAACAAACCCAGCAATGTATTTAAGAAATTCACAGTTAACTTTCTCCTTAAATTCCAAATTATCAATCGAAGTCGTTGTTTATCTATCAACCTCATCTTCTGCAGCCAAGTACTCAGGTAGTACAAATGAATGCAAAGCTGCATTTTCTTCCTCAAATAGCAATTCATCCTGTTTATCTTCGACAAATGGAGCCAGCATGTTTTGAGACAAACAAATTTCTTCAACGTTTGTAATCTGATTATCTAAAAAATTAAGTAAGCAGGATTCATCGGTTTCTTCAGTATTTCTATTTTCCGTAGAAATTGCAGCCGAATGTTTTCCTAAAATGTACAAAGCCATTCGATATATATGCTCCCACGGAGAAGGGTAATCATTTGCTCCACCCATTCCTCTCAAATATGCAAAGAAGTTTTCCAGCACATCTTGATTGAGGCGAGAAGTTAAAATATGTTCAATTTTGTATTGTTCGTGTAGATAATCGTACATATTTCTCAAAGATCTGTTGGTAAGCAGTATCCCTTTCTGGAAGGGAATAACTCCCTTATGTTTGCCAACTCTTATTGAGTAAATCAATTCAGACATTTTAGACAGTATATCTTTCTGATTAAGCAAATCTGTACCGAATGCATTTCGAGCAGGACAATTTCCAACGAATTTTGAGCGAGAATTTAACAAATCAAACCAGTCATTAGTAGTGTAAGATGTGAGTTCTGGAATACAAAGGGATGCCGCCGTTCAATGTAAACAAATGAGTAGCGTTATCATGTATGTTTCTGAGAATTTTGTGTGATAAATGTCGGCATCGATTGTAATAATTGTAATCATATGTGATAACACATGTATAAATGTGTGATAAGTAACTGACCATTTTAAGCCATGGGGATTCTGAAACAATGACGTCATTGTATAAAAAAATTGTAGCCAGAACGTATATACGGATACTGGAACAAAATGCTGACATAGCGTTAAAGACCCTGGGGATACTAGAACAGCGCAGTGCATGACAAAATCTGTGTTTAGCAGCGCAATTTTATTTTCTACATGTACGCTTATGAGGGGTACTGAAACACTACATATTTTGCTGTGCCCATTAAGAATTTTTAATAATAAACCAAGACTTTACATTTGTAGGTTTCTAATGTTTAAAAACACAAAAAAAAAATTTAATTTTATATGTAAAAGTGTTAAATAAATAAAACTCAGTTATCTCAGTTAATCAACTTTATTCATCACATTCATCATCATCATCAAAGTACGTAGGCTATAAACTTTTTTTTTTCTTGTTTTTTCTTATGCGACCAAGTGTTTTGCAGATGGAAAATTCGTACCAATCATACATACAGTCTGTGTTAGAAAAAGTAAATCGTCCACAGCAACAACAAATTAGAAAACGAAATGTTCGGGGTGAATTTATAAATCCAGTGTTAAACCAGAATAATAATCGGTCTATAGTGGAAATTAACGAACCACAAATTAAATACAAAAAAATAAGTGATAATAACAAATACTCTAGTTATATAAATACAGTGTTAAATAAAGTTGTAAATAAAAATGTGCATCAAACAAATGTTTCCGATAAGGAATTGGAATTAATTCAAACAGAATCAGCTTTCCAACGGCGAATGCTAACAAGTACAATATTAAACACTAATAAAGTATTAGACCCAAAGCTTTTTTTGCAAACAACATTTAATTTAATTCAAACAAAATTAAATGAACTTAAAAATATAGCACCGATTAAAGCACAATTATGTTTAGTTTGTGAAATGATTCTTCCAAAAACCGAAGAGGTAAAGACAATTTATTTTAATTCAAAATATGAAGTGATTTATCAGAACAATGAACTGAAGAAATGGTACGATGAAGCCAATGAAAAAATTTTAACAAAGCTGCAAGAATATCAAGAGCGAGATAGTGGTTGGGCCCTACACAACATTATACAGGTTAATTTAAATGTTAATAAATATGTTCCTTTTACTGTGGGCAGTAATTTTTATACTTTGCCTAAATATGTTCAGGCTAAAAAAGCAGTAATAAATGTACAATCCAACGATGAATGTTGCTTTGCCTGGGCTATAGTTTCAGCCCTTCGACCAGCTAAACATAACCCACACAGAGTTTTGTCTTATCCACACTTTAGAGACATTCTTAATTTAGATAAAATTTCATTTCCCATGGATTTGACTCAAATTCCAAAATTTGAAGAACAAAATAATATGTCTATTAATGTATACGCGTTGAAAAATTACAGCGATTGGCTTATCTTAACTGATTGTGGTGATGATGATGTATGTGAAATTGAATCAATAAATAGAAAAGAAAATACAAATGTTAAATATGAGATATTGCCTGTATATATATCAAATAATCATAAAAATGTACATATTAATTTATTAATGGCAGAGATTCCCGAAAAAAATATAGTAGAAGAACATACACCAAAATATCATTTCTGTTGGATTAAGAATTTATCTAGATTAGTGAGTAGTCAAATGACAAGTCAGCATCGCGGCTCTCGCTGGTTATGTGATAAATGTTTATGTTATTTTTATCAGGAATCTAAATTTAAGCAACATAAAATTGATTGTTCAAAGGCGGCTCCCGCAAAATGTGTCATGCCAACTGAATCTACTAAGTGAATCTACTAAGTGGCCATGGATTTGACTCAAATTCCAAAATTTGAAGAACAAAATAATATGTCTATTAATGTATACGCGTTGAAAAATTACAGCGATTGGCTTATCTTAACTGATTGTGGTGATGATGATGTATGTGAAATTGAATCAATAAATAGAAAAGAAAATACAAATGTTAAATATGAGATATTGCCTGTATATATATCAAATAATCATAAAAATGTACATATTAATTTATTAATGGCAGAGATTCCCGAAAAAAATATAGTAGAAGAACATACACCAAAATATCATTTCTGTTGGATTAAGAATTTATCTAGATTAGTGAGTAGTCAAATGACAAGTCAGCATCGCGGCTCTCGCTGGTTATGTGATAAATGTTTATGTTATTTTTATCAGGAATCTAAATTTAAGCAACATAAAATTGATTGTTCAAAGGCGGCTCCCGCAAAATGTGTCATGCCAACTGAATCTACTAAGTGGCTTTATTTCAAAAATCATAAAAATAAGGAAATGCTTCCTTTTATAATTTATGCAGATTTAGAATGTCTTATTTTACCTATTGATACATGCGAACCTACTAACTCTCAAAGTTATACAAATGCATACCAAAAACACGTACCATGTAGCATTTCTTATTATTTAAAATGTAATTTTGATGACGGATATTCAGAATTAGAATTATTCAGAGGTGAAAATTGTATTGAATGGTTTGTAGATAAACTAAATACAATTACAGAGAAAGTAGCAGCCATTTATGCAGATAAAAAAGAAATGCTAACACTATCACAAGTGGAATTGGATGAGTTTGAACATGCCAATATTTGTCATATTTGTGAAGGACCATTTATACCACCTTCAGATTATGCATTAGAAGGAGAGGAAGAAGATTTATTAACCAAAGTTAAAGATCATTGTCATTTGACTGGTAAATTTAGAGGAGCTTCTCATGTTAGTTGTAACCTTAATTATAAACTTCGATCAGATATAGTTGTAGTTTTTCATAATCTTCAAGGTTATGATGCACATTTTATTATTCAAGAATTGCATGAAAAAATTCGCTGGAAATGAGATTCCACAGTACTTCTCTCGTTTATATACTAAAATTTAAATAAATCTGACAATTCTAACTATGAGGGGGGTATTAGGGGTTACAATTGTAAAATGTAGGTCTAGCCTAATTTCAATTAAATTAACTAAGTAATGATAAGTTAAATATGTTAAAATTACTACTACCAAATTTGAAAGAAATCCGAGCATTTTGACTGTAAAGGGTATGTTAAGGGTTGAAGTTGTAAAATAAGGGTCGCATATTATTTTTAATTAGATTATTCGTAAATCTGTTTTAAATGTATAGTAGAAATCTAATATGAAGAAAATCCGATCCATATAACTCAAACTGTATATTTGGGGGTGGGGGGTGTGTAGGTAGGGTCGTAAATTATTTTTAGTCACTCAATATGTGAAAATATATAAAATTACTGACGGAAAATGGTGAGTTATGCTGACATATAAGAATAAAAACACTGCCAATTTTTGAACAATTAATTTAAAGACCCAACAGGCCACTAGGGTTCATTTTTAGGGGATGAAACTTTTACCAGCATTTTCTTCAATGTATTCCTAATATGTATGCCAAATTTGGTTCAAATAAAATATTTCTCCTGGCAGGTATTTACGTTACAACTTATGCATTTTTACAACTTTTTGACCCTTCAACCCTTAATAAAAAGTCAACCCTTAAAAAAACTACAGATTTTTTGAAAGCATTCACCACTTGGGGTATACACGAAACATATGTTCAATATTTGGTCAAAAT
Source organism: Cryptophagus acutangulus (assembly GCA_963556235.1). Classification (NCBI taxonomy): domain Eukaryota; kingdom Metazoa; phylum Arthropoda; class Insecta; order Coleoptera; family Cryptophagidae; genus Cryptophagus; species Cryptophagus acutangulus. Next base: position 10,361,119 of record OY744560.1, read on the forward strand.
CGGTCTGCAACTTTAGAAGATTAAGTGGATGCACCGATTTTGCTGTTTTTGGCATGTTTTTGGTCAATAATGCGCAGGTCCTTGAGAATTTCCTAACTTTTTTTTCTTTGACCTAATCAATGGGCAGGTAGAAAAAAAGGACGCAAATTTTGCTTTAATCGGTTCAGTAGATTCCGAAATATAGCGGTTTAAAGAAACGAACAGACCGACAGACAGACCGACAGACCGACAGACAGACCGACAGACGGAAATTAGTGAATATGATTTTCGTAATCTACGCATTCTATAAAGTAGAAAAAAGTGAAATTTGGAGAAATTTTTTTTTTCATGAATACAATACTTCCTCTACGAGAGAAGTAAAAATCAAAGATCGTAATGGTGAAGTGCATATTAAAAATCCAGGGATAATTAAAGCAATTCCTATAAATAAAGAGAAATACAAGTGTTTTACTAAATATAATTGTTCTAATACAATGAAACTAAGATTCATAGATTCTTTTAATTTTATGGCTTCATCTTTAGATAAATTGTCGTCATACCTAAAAGAATATAATATTACCAAAGAATATTTTAAAAATGTGGCAGACTCAAAATTAGCTCTCTTACTTAGAAAAGGCGTACTTCCATATACCTACTTAGACAGCTTTAAGTGTTTTGAAGAAAAATCATTACCTGATAGAAAATATTTTTTTAATAACTTAACTCAGACTGATATTAAAGATGATGAATATGCTCATGCTCAAAAAGTGTATTCAGAATTTGATTGTAAAAACTTAGGAGAGTACACAGACATATATTTAAAAACTGACGTTCTTTTGCTAGCGGATGTATTTGAAGAATTTCGTCTTTTATGTAAAAAAACCTATGATCTAGATCCCGCTAATTATATTACCGCTCCCGCACTATCTTGGGACAGTTTATTAAAATCAACAAAAATTAAACTTGAATTGATGACAGACATTGATATGTTATTGTTTATAGAGAGAGGTATTCGTGGTGGTATTAGTCAATGTTGTAATCGATATGCTGTTGCTAATAATCGATACATGCCAACTTTTGACGAATCTCAACCAGAATCATACCTCATTTATTTAGATGCAGTGAATTTATATGGATGGGCAATGTGTCAATGCCTTCCTACCGGAAATTTTAAATGGCTTAATGAAAACAAATGTAAACACTTCAATGTATTGCAAATTCAAGATGATTATAAAAAAGGGTATATATTAGAAGTTGATTTAAACTACCCTGAAAATTTACATGATTTTCATAGGGATTTTCCATTTTGTCCAGAAAATAAAACTCCAATTAATGGAAAACACCCAAAACTTTTAACAACTTTAGAATCAAAAAGCAAATATATTATTCATTATAGAAATTTGAAGCAGTGTCTTAATCATGGCTTAATTATTACCAAAATTCATCGTATATTAGAATTTGATCAATCAGCTTGGATGCGTCCATACATTCTCAAAAATACAAAATTGCGAATGGAATCAACTAACGAGTTTGAGAAAAGTTATTATAAATTGAAAAATAATAGTGTTTTTGGTAAAAGCATGCAAAATGTTAGGAAAATGCGTGATATAAAATTAGTTTCGGAATGGGATGGTAGTTATGGGGCTGGAAAATTCATGGGTAAACCAAACTTTAAAGATAGGGTAATATTTGATGAAGATTTTGCAGCAATTGAATTAAATAGATTAAAAATAAAATTTAATAAGCCTCTATATGTAGGAATGGCTATTTTGGATATTAGCAAATGTTTAATATATAAGTTTCACTATGAATATATGAAAAATAAATATGAATCAGCAAGCTTAAAACTTTTATATACAGACACGGATTCATTAATTTATTCCATAATAACAAATAACTTTTATGAAGATATATTTCCAGACTTAAAACAATGGTTTGATACGTCTGATTATGCTGAGAACAATTGTTATAATTTCCCCAGAATTAATAAAAAAGTTTTAGGACTATTCAAAGACGAATTGAGTGGTCAAATTATGGATAAGTTTGTGGGTTTGCGATCTAAAATGTATTCATATTCGTTAAATAATAAACATATTAATAAAGCTAAAGGAATAGGTAAATCGGTTGTTCAAAAGCTGACTTTCGATGAATATAAGAATTGTTTATTTGAACAAGCTAGTTTATATAAATCACAACATTGAATATTATCAAAGCTACATGAAGTTAATACTGTTAAACAAAATAAAATCGCATTAAGTGCTTTTGATGATAAGAGATATATTCAAGAAAATAATATCGATACCTTGCCGTGGGGTCATTATTCTATACAATTATAGGCTAGTTAAAATTGTTGTATTCTAATTTTAAGTAATTATAGATATTAAGTTGTTTTTGTATTTAATTTTGTTTTATTTTTTTTTTTTATATAATGTACTTTTGGATAAAAAAAAAATGTTTAATAAGATTTGTGTTGATATTTTTTTTGTCGATAATGAGTGTGTGTAAATAAAAAAGTATAAACATATTTCTAGTTTTATTTTTATTAAATAAACACAGATATAAATACCGAGAAATAAATATACTAATACTAACAAGATTAAGGTACTATAAATAAAATGTATATTACAAGAATTTTATAATAATATTCAATATGTTAAACAATGTAATATTCTCTATAATATATGAAAGTAGCAAAATAAATATTCTTACCAAAGCACGTCAACTTTTATTGAGTTTATTCTTTGATGGAGTTCAATCGTTGAATGAATATTATTTTGAATAATATTACACAATTTGAATTTACATCACAAAATATTTATATATGCGCAACTAAACACAGAATTTGTGATACAATGCGCTGTTCTAGAATCCATATTTTTGAAAAATATTTAAAATAAATTTGTTTTATTATTGATTTAAAATATTTATTGGTAAATAATAATTATAAGTATCTGATTATAAATTCCACATAAAATTATTACATATAAAAAAAGCACTTAATATTTGGAAAATTTACTTTCTGATCCTTTTGCTGCCTTCATTTTCTTTGCCACATCAAGTGTAATAGAATTCAATGTATCAAACATTTGTCGGTGTTCCTTTTTCTCAATGAAAACTTTAGCACGAGTGATACTTTTTTTCCAAATATCACTGGCTGGTATTCCTGCAATGTCTTTCATATCATAGATTTCTATTTGTACCATATGTGTAGCATCTGATGAACCTGGTGAGGTTATTGTAATAAGACCATTGTTGATTTTTCTTGAGAGCGTTGATGTTAATGGAATAACACTAGCTTCAACATTTGAAAATAAATCTTCAAACGCTCCATTGATATCATCTTCAAGGTTTTGAATATCGGCTGCTATATCCATTCGAATTTGTTTTCCTTTACCACCTGTTGATGGAATAACCATTTGAGAGTTAGCAGAAGAATTTGTAATGGTGGTAGCTGCTCTTTTGCGCTTATTAGATGATGCTGGGGGGTGTGATGGTGGTGGTGGTGGTGGTGGTTGATTTAACAACCCTCCATAGGAGAGCAAATCGGTGTCAAAAATGTCAGATGGAAAATTGTTCATTGTTGTTTTCTTAAAACAAAATTGAAATTAAATGGATAAAAAATTGAAACAAACGTGTATTTAAGTTATTTATTGAGATAATAAAAGTAAATACTCACCAAAGTACACAACTTTAATTACACTACCTTCTTTTACAAGAGTTAGATTTCAATTGCAGGATAGAATAAATATTATTTATAATGATATTTTCCAACCACTGCGCAATTGTATGAATTATATTTTAGCTTCTGTTGTTGTTTCTGAAATTTCGTACTTTTGCTAAGTCAGCAAATAACTGTACAATAAAATATGAAGTGTTCCAGTACCGTAACATAAGTAGAAAATAATATTGCACAACTATAAACACAGAATGTGTTTTATAATAATGCGTTGTTTTAAAAATGTTTTTTTTTCCAGTCTTTATCTCTATATGTGATATGTATTATTTTACTATGCTGACGTCACCGTGTTGTTTCAGAAATGTCGTATACAGTTTTTGCTAAGTCGGCAAATATTTGCACAGCAAAAAATGTAGTGTTTCAGTACCCCTCATAAGCGTACATGTAGAAAATAAAATTGCGCTGCTAAACACAGATTTTGTCATGCACTGCGCTGTTCTAGTATCCCCAGGGTCTTTAACGCTATGTCAGCATTTTGTTCCAGTATCCGTATATACGTTCTGGCTACAATTTTTTTATACAATGACGTCATTGTTTCAGAATCCCCATGGCTTAAAATGGTCAGTTACTTATCACACATTTATACATGTGTTATCACATATGATTACAATTATTACAATCGATGCCGACATTTATCACACAAAATTCTCAGAAATATACATGATAACGCTACTCATTTGTTTACATTGAACGGCGGCATCCCTTTGTGTTCCAGAACTCACATATTACACTACTGTCATTAAATAATTTAATGATGTCCAGTTATATATTAGCATAATATATTTTCTCACACTAAATTACTTGAAGAAGCAGAATTCGATTCCGATGGAATCTTATTGCATTTTCTGATATGCTGATGTTATGTATTTTTATTTTACCTCATAGTTATGAGAATATTATTTTTCAGTCTAAGATTTGCTGTCCTATAGATAACTTGTAATTTTAAATCTTAATAAAAACTTTTTAAAAAGAAGTTATTTGAAACGAAATATATTTTTGGCGCAGTCGGTAGGATATAGCGTGTTGCTCATATCGGTTTTGGTTGACACAAGTGCCATTAACTAATTGTGCAATTCGATATTAATCGTTAAACGCTTTTCCGAACAATTGTATGGTGAAACGGGAATCGGACTGACCAATTAGTGTCCCGAAAGAAGTGAACCACAATTCAACACCTCCAGACAGCACTAGACTCCCTTTGGAAATCCACCAGCGGTCTCAAGACAAGAGTGTGTGAGTACAAGGCATTTCTTTAAACCAATCCTAATATTAATTAATGCTAATATCAAAAAGTATACTCCATTTTTAACTAAATTAATATTGGATAATTGAATAATTATAGAATTGAAAATAAATGATATGTTGAATTACATTTAATTATTTTATGAATGACGCAATAGAAGAGTTAGCTGCAAATTTAGAGTTAGCATTAAATTTTGAAGAACGAGAACCTATAAATATAGAAATGGCAGTAAATTACCACTTGTTAAGATTAACTATTGACACGGTCCCAAATTATTCTGGGGACCCTCATACATTAGAAATTTTTATAAACAGTTGCGATAACCTAGTTGAGCAATATAGTAATAGGCAACAAAGAGCAGATCCTATTAATACATTTTTATTAAAAGCAGTAATCGCTAAACTGACAGGTAGAGCCTTGATATTGGTAGGAAATCGAACTGAGTTACAGACATGGAATCAGATCAAAGAAACATTACGTTTAACATTTGGCGATAAGAGAAATCTAGAATGTTTAGCTCAAGACTTGTTAATTTTGAAATCATTTCGGAATGAATCACCGCAAAATTTCGGCGCTAGAATCCAAGATATTCGTAGTCTTATTATTTCTAAAGTAAATGCAAGTGATGCCCTTGATCAACAACAAAAGGAGCATTATATTTTAAACTACAATAATTTAGCATTGACCACCTTTATAAGAGGACTCTTTGGTAGAGTGCAGGATATCGTTAGGCTAAGAAACCCAGCGACTTTAGAAAACGCTATAGCTATAGTTATAGAGGAGGAAAATTTTATGTATGGACAGAAACAAATAACTTTTTCGCAATCAAGTAATAATGTTCGCTCATACAATTCAGATAGAAACACCCCTCGTAATAATGTACACAGAAATAGCGAGAACACCTCCCCAAATAATTTTCAACCAAATTCTCAAATTGGCGGTGCTTATTCTCCAAGATACAATCAGTATAGACCCCTTTACTACAATCAGAATCAACCATCAAATTACGCCATAAGAAATCAGTTTCCTTCGCAGCCCATAAATATACAACCTCGTCCGCCTAGACACAATCACTTTCCCACTAACCGTCAAACATTTGGTCCTCCTAGAAATGTTTTCAGACCCACTGGCAGAACACCAAATAATAGACCAGAACCTATGTCAACAGTATCACGAAATCCAGCGAGTACTGTTAACCGTAGCAGTCAAAATTTTGTCCCAAACAATCAATATAATCAAAGATTTCAACAATCAACCCCTAGATATACCGTTGAAGAACTAAATTATACAGAGGAAATAAATAATGAAGCTGAGGAAAATTTTCATGTGCCAGGGCCAAGCAACCTAAAACCGTAATCGAACTAAACAACCTTATAAGCAAAAATGACTTACCATACATCGAAATAAAATGAAATTACTAATTGATACGGGATCAGCTATTTCAATTATAAAACCTTCTATTATAGAACGATATTTTCCGCATACTATTTATCATGATCCTTTTACTATTAGAACGTGTTTAGGACAAAAAGAATTTAGATTCAGAGCCAATGTCCCGATCCTTAAAGAATTTAGAATAAACAGCTTATTAGAAGTTCATCTTTTTGACTTCCACGAATTCTTTGATGGAATTATAGGATTTGACAGTATCAAGAGCCTCGGATTTGGAATTGATTTTGCAACTAATAGATTAATTAATAATAATATAGAAATTCCTCTACAGTACCGAAAATCGAATATAAATTTTGAAAAAATTATTAAATTAGGTCCCAATGAAATCTTACAAACAAAAATACCAGTTACAATCAATGAAGGCGAAATTATTGTTCCTGAAAATAATCTTCATGGAATAATTATCCATGAAACTTTAACAACAGCTCAAAATGGCGAAGCTCTAATTGAAATGCATAATCCTACAAATACGTATAAAAACATTCGAATTTTAAAACCTTTAGTAGTAAGTAAATTAAATTCAGATGAATTTGCGCTTTTCAACATAAACATTTCACCAAATTACTACGATAACTCTAATAAAAGAAATATTACCAATTTGATCGATACTAATCATATGAATGCAGAAGAAAAACAACAATTTTTAAAATTGTGCAATGAATTTAGTAGTATATTTTATGACGAGTCAAAAGACCAATTAAGCTTCACAAACAAAGTTAAACATGAAATTAAAACTAAAGACGAACTCCCAGTATATACAAAATCGTATAGGTACCCTTTCATTCACAAAGAAGAGGTGCAGAGGCAAATAAATAAAATGTTGGAAGACGAAATTATTAGACCCAGCGCTAGCCCTTGGTCCTCCCCAATTTGGGTTGTACCAAAAAAGTTAGATAATAGCGGAAAACAAAAGTGGAGAATCGTAGTAGACTACCGAAAAGTAAACGAGAAAACGATTGACGACAGATATCCTCTACCCAATATAACAGATATATTGGACAAGTTAGGAAGATGTCAGTATTTTACAACAGTCGACCTCGCTTCCGGGTTTCATCAAATTGAAATGTCACCGGAAAGCATAGAGAAAACGGCATTTAATGTAGAAAATGGCCATTACGAGTATGTAAGAATGCCATTTGGTTTGAAAAACGCCCCCGCAACCTTCCAACGCGTAATGGACAATGTTTTAAAAGAATTACAAAACAAAGTTTGTCTCGTATATATGGATGACATAATCATTTTTTCAACTTCTCTTCAAGAACACATTTCAAACTTAAGATTAGTATTTAAAAAATTAGCTGAAGCGCAACTAAAAATACAACCAGACAAATCCAATTTCTTGCGTAAAGAAGTAGAGTTTTTAGGACACGTAGTTACTCCAGAAGGCGTACTACCAAACCCTCGTAAAATTGAAGCCATAAAGAAATTCCCACTTCCTAAAACGGTAAAAGAAATCAAATCATTTTTAGGTCTTGTCGGATACTATAGAAAATTTATCAAAAATATTGCGAAAATTACTAAGCCATTTACTCAATGCCTTAAGAAAGGAGAAAAAATTGTTCATAATAGTGAATTTATTAAAACGTTTAATTTATGCAAAGATATCTTGACTAATTCACCTATACTTCAGTATCCCGATTTAGAAAAACCATTTATTCTTACCACAGACGCTTCAAACGTAGCATTAGGTGCGGTATTATCCCAAGGTCCAATAGGAAATGATTTACCCGTAGCTTATGCATCCCGAACATTGAATCCTGCGGAAATGAATTATCCAACCATCGAAAAGGAATTGCTTGCTATCATTTGGGCAACGCAATACTTTAGGCCATACTTATTTGGAAGAAAATTTAAAATTATAACAGATCACAAGCCATTAGAATGGTTAGCAAGTTTGAAAATTCAAAATTCGCGATTAGTTAGATGGAGATTAAAACTTGAAGAATTTGATTATAAAATTGAATATAAGAAAGGTAAATTAAATACGAACGCTGATGCCCTTTCCAGAATAGAACTTAACGCACTCGAAACACAATCAAATACAGCAGATCCTGGAGAAATTGACATAGACATTGAACAATATCTATTGAATGAAAATTCAGACCATATCGATATATCAGAAAGTGATTTAGATCAATACTTAAAATCCTTACCAAGTAAGGACAAAATTCAAATAATATCAGATATACAAATTAAGGGTCCAAATAACGATACAGAGTTAAAAACCAATCATACATCAATAGAAGATCCAATAATGTCAATGAAAATATCAGAACGTTGCGTTAACCAATATAATAATCAAATTCTAGTTGATACTAATAAAATTGTTAAAAATATGAGAGTGGAAATAACAAAGCCATTTAATACCAAAAATAGATTAACTATTACATTCCCCGAAGAAAACATTGAAGACAATATAATTAAACTTTTTAAAGAATATATTGATCCTAAAACGCCTTATTGTATTCATTTTAAAAATATAGAAATAGTATCTATATTCTGTAACACTATTAGGAGAATCTTTAAAAATAATGCATTTAATATAATCCAAAGTACCAATTTTGTCGATGATGTAGAAAATGTAAATGATAGAAATGAAAGAATTAAATTTCAACATGAAACCAAATCAATTCATAGAGGAATCAATGAAACCGAATTAGCAATCAAAAGGAAATATTTTTGGCCATCAATGCATGATGATATTTGCAAATATATCAACAATTGCGAAATTTGTTTAAAATCAAAATACGAACGACACCCTCACGAAATAAAAATACAAACTAACCGAAAATAGTAAAGCCCCTTTCGAACACATACACTTAGATACTTTCCAAATCAATAAAGAAAAATTTCTTACAATAATAGATACATTTTCGAGATATGGTCAAGCCTATTATATGGGATCCAATACAGTGATAAACGTAATTGATAATCTTATACTGTTTGCAACTCATCATGGTATTCCAAGAAAAATAACAACAGATCAAGGAGTAGAATTTAATAATTTTATGTTAAAAGACTTTTGCAATTTGTACAATATAAAATTACATTATACGTCTGTTGGAAATTCAAACGGCAATAGCCCTGTCGAACGAATGCATTCCAGTATAATAGAACATATTCGGTGTTTAAAAATTAAAAGTCACGAGAAGTCGGTAATTCAATTAATGCCTATCGCAATTCTAGGTTACAATAACTCAATACATTCGGTAACAAAATATACACCGTTCGAAATTCTAAACGGAACAAATTCGGTAAATAATCCCCTCGAAATGACCGAAGAAATGCTAATGAACGAATATATAATAGAATATAGAGAAAACGTTAAAGCAATTCATGAAATAGTTAAAAGGAATAATGGGGAAGCAAAAACAAAGCTAATCACCAAACTCAACACTGACCGAAAAGATTCCCCAATTTATGAAAAAAATAAACCAGTATATTTACAAACCAAACCCCGAAATAAACTATTACCCAAATTTTCAAAACATAAATTAACAAAGAATGACGAGATTCACGTTAAACTAGATAAGAAAACCTTTCATAAGAAATTCCTTAAACCAACAAGAAATCTAACAAATCAAATTCCTGTTTCAGATAATAATGAAGTCATTCCTACTACTTCTGCTTATAAAAATCCTTCCAATTATTCATAGTCAAAAAATCTCAATAACACCCCTACCAGACGATACAGGTATCTTACCATTTAAGTTAGGTCAAGCTTTTATTATTAATTATAACCATGTATTACTACACTTTATAGACTTAGGCCCACTAATAGATAGTTTTAATACACTTAAGGAAACTAATATAAGGGTAATAAATAAAAACTTAGCTAATGAAGCAATAATAAATAAGTATTTAGAAAATAATTCTGAAATTCATATTATTACTAAAAACATAGAAAATAAGCTAGATAACATATTAAATTCTAATAACCACATAATACATAAGAGAGGACTCTTTAATATTGTAGGGTCAGCAAACAAATTTTTATTTGGTTCTTTAGATGCCAACGATGGGGAAAAAATTAATGAAATGATTTTAACGTTACAAAGAAATCAGGATAAAATAATTCAAAAAGCAAACGTACAGATTTCTCTATCGCAACATTTAGTTGACAACTTTAATGAAACCATAACCAAATTAAATCAAAATCAAATAAAATTAATTAATGAATTCGAAATACTACAAAAAGATACGCAAAACCGCCTCAATTGGATTTATTTTCATGTACTGTTCTCCCAAATGGCTGCTAATTTAAGGCTTATCGATCAGTTTCTCGAACAAATAGAAAATGATATTACTTTTGCAAAATTAGGAACATTGCATCCAGATATTATCTCAATCGGTGATTTAAAAGACATATTTAAATTATTAGGACATTTTCATGATGAAAATGAATTAATTCAAACAGATTTTTCAGACCTCTATTCTATAATTAAAACCGAATCACATTTGTTAAATACTAAACTGATATTTGCATTAAGTATTCCTATCGTTCACCCACATATATTAGACTACTATCACTTAATACCCATTCCAACAAATTTAAATCAAACACTTATACCACCCCTTCCTTACCTTGTACTCAACGAGAAGACATACCAATACCAAGAAAACGAGTGTCAGAAGCTATCAAAAAATTTCATATGCAACAAAGAAGAACACATAATTCAAGAAAGTTGTATTACTTCAATAATTCGAAATCAACCAGCGTCTTGTTCATTCACCCTAATTGAAATCAATGAACCCATCATAGAAAATGTCACATCAGACAACATCATTATTCTAACAAAAAGAAGAATACAAATTAAAGAAAAATGCAATGATGATGAAGTCCAATTTAAAACCATCATCGGAAATCAACTACTCGAATTACCAGCAAACTGCCAAATTGAGCTCAACGGAGAAAAAATTGCAAACTATGAAACAAAACATTTTGGTCGTCCTTTGTTTCTCCCAAAAATTAATGAAAATATTTCACTTCCAAAAACTTCACATAGAATAAAGATAGAAGAAGTTTCGCTGTCCAATCTTCATCAAATCCAGAAACAAATTAAATCACTACAGCCAATAACAGTCGAAAAATATCAGGAAACTTTCGATTGGTCCCGAATCACTACAATCAGTATTTTGATAGTCATCTGCACTTATGGATTATTTAAAATCTATCAGAAGATCATCAAAATCAAACAGAACCACTCCGAGAAAACCAGAGTTGCCATCTCCGATGTCGATGCCAGTCTTGATGATGGAGGAGTTATATATTAGCATAATATATTTTCTCACACTAAATTACTTGAAGAAGCAGAATTCGATTCCGATGGAATCTTATTGCATTTTCTGATATGCTGATGTTATGTATTTTTATTTTACCTCATAGTTATGAGAATATTATTTTTCAGTCTAAGATTTGCTGTCCTATAGATAACTTGTAATTTTAAATCTTAATAAAAACTTTTTAAAAAGAAGTTATTTGAAACGAAATATATTTTTGTCCGCAGCTTTTTTCCAGTTACTGTTTTTTGGCATCAATCCATTTATCCCGCAATACTGAATAGCTTTTGATACCGAATTAGAAAATACTTAACCGCCGGCCTTACTCGTTGTCGCATGGACCCTTTAACTTGGAGATTTTGAAGCGTTAATTTGTGTGCAAATGTAAGTTCTGATGTAGAAATATTCAATAAAGCTTCTAGATAATCACTATTAATAATTTCATTTTCGACACAAAAACCATGATCAAACAAGTAATTTGTTGCCAGCTTTATCAAATGCGGAACATCCGCAAACATAAAATTTTTTAGAAAATCATCACATGGATGTCTAAAATAGCAATTCTTTTCATGCTCAATATTCAATTTTGACCATAGTGCAATATTCCCAGTTCCCATGTCACTATCAATTGTTACAACGATGAACTTGGCCTCGAACAATCTTGAGATAACCTACTCTAAAATTTCTCTCGTCATTGGCTGGTTGAAATCATAATAAATGGGTTGTTGCCATTTTGAGATCATGGCAGTTTGGCAGGTGGAATGAGGTCCCACAACCTGTTCATGTTATTTATCAATGTCAATTTTATTTGATAAATATATTTCGTCAAAAGTTAACACACAAAGTCGCTCATTTTCTGTAAAACATCTAGCCTTCTCCATTAAAGAGATAACAGTTTTAAGGATTCCTTGACTTAGGTCAACATTTGAAACCTACTTTGTCAAAGTTGACATTGCTGGCAGGGGATAATTATTAGTCCGTAAATATCGGTATGTTTTTGGACTAACACTGCGCAAAGAAATAGCGGCGGCAATATCCTGAGGTGACCAACGGATTCTTCATTCTTTTTGTCGTTCCTACATTCAGCAATTTCCGTATTTGCCCAGAAGTGAAATAATTGGCCAACACGTTCTCATATTGTTCAATTGTCGGTTGTTGTTTCTTGACCTTTTCTGATAAGTCACTTCTGCTTCTCCAGTTCCCTGTTCATCCTCTTCAATTCTTCTATTCTCGCCTTGAGGTTATCCACGTTACTTTTGGTTCTAAAAATGAAAATGAGTGTTAGTCAAATATTAGATAAATAAATAAAGATAGAAAATACTTACTCTGTGCACAATGGAGTTAAAAATACATTTCCGTCATCTAACTCCATATTTAATAAGGGCTTTTTAACAAATTTTAATTTTTCCAATCTGGAGTTGTCGGGTTCTTCCAATGTTGTACTGGTGGATGGCGTCGACCCTACAATATCCGCTATACGTTTTTTTTTTATTTCTTTCAGCAACTCTTCATAACCTTCCTTCATCCTCTTCTTTCTGCGGTCCTACAGGAAGATTTTTAGAGGGTACGGCATCAGCTTTCAAAATACGAGCATTTTTTGGGAACTAGTTCAATAGCTTGTGCTTGAGAGGTATCTCAATAAATTCAGTGTCGAAATGCAGAGAACACACATGGGCTAGAGATAGAATCTTCGTCAACTCATAAGCAAAGTTTCCAAATATAATAATAATGAGAAAATATTCTCAAAATTGCCAATAAAAATTAAAATACAGTGTTGCAATCGATACTTACCAATTTTCAAATTAATTTAACTATAAAAGGTATATTAAGGGATGAGGTCGTAAAATACGGGTCGTGTATTACTTCTCTCGTTGAGGAAGTATTGTATTCATCAAAAAAAAAATTCTCCAAATTTCACTTTTTTCTACATTATAGAATGCGTAGATTACGAAAATCATATTCACTAATTTCCGTCTGTCGGTCTGTGCATTTCTTTAAAACACTATATTTCGGAATCTACTGACCCGATTAAAGCAAAATTTGCGTCCGTTTTTTCTACCTGCCCATAGATGATATCGAAGAAAAAAGTTTATAAAATTATCAAAGACCTGCGCGTTATAGGCCAAAAACATGCTAAAAATGGCAAAATCGGTAGATCCACTTAATCTTCTAAAGTTGCTAACCGATTTTAACCAAATATTAAACATATGTTTTGTGTATACCCCAAGTGGTGAATGCTTACAAAAAATCTGGAGTTTTTTCAAGGGTTGATTTTTTATTAAGGGTTGAAGGGTCAAAAAGTTGTAAAAATGAAAAAGTTGTAACGTGAATACCTGCCTTGAGGAATATTTGATTTGGACCAAATTTGTTATACATATTAAGGATACATGGAAGAAAATGCTGGTAAAAGTTTCATCCCCTAAAAATAAGCCTCTACGACCCATTTGCCATTTAAGTTAATTGTTCAAAAATTGCCGGTGTTGTGATTCTTATATGGCAGCATTACCCACACTTTTCCATCAGTTATTTTAGTAATATTTGCATAAAGAGTGAGTAAAAATAATTTTCGACCCTTACCACACACCCCCGCCCCTCCAATATAGAGTTTGAGTCATATAGTTCGGATTTTCTTCATATTCGATTTCTACCATACATTTTAAACATATTTACGAATAATATAATTTAAAATAGTATGCGACCCTTATTTTGCAATTTAAACCCTTAACATACCATGTACAGTCAAAAAGCTCAGATTTCTTTCAAATTTGGATCCTAGTAGTAATTTAACTTACTTAACTTATTATTTAGTTAATTAAATTAAAACTAGGGTAGGACCTACATATTACAATTGTAACCCCTAATGCACCCCTTTGATTTGTCAGATTTTGTCAGATTTTATTTAAATTTGTTTTCTAATAATAAATTGAAATATAATTTAAAGTAGTTTGATCAAAAATGTCCTAGAATCCTCAATTCATGTTTTTAGCCCTTAACACACCCCTTACACTGATAGTGCTAAGATTTACTTCAAACATTGATTTATATTGGTAATTTTAAATCTAGCTTCAAATAGTTTCATTAAATTAGAGTACCTACAACAAATTTTTTACTTTTTAATCTTTTCATACTCACGTTTCAACTTTATCGCTTAAATTTGTTTAAAATTTAGTTCCTAGTTAAAATTTAAAAAGCATTTTTAAATAACCCGATAAATGTTTTTCAGTAAAAGATGCTTCAAAATTCTAAAAATTTGAATAACAAATTTTAATATAGCAACGAGAGAAGTACTGTGGAATCTCATTTCCAGCGAATTTTTATATAGATGATTCGTAAATATGTTTGCAATGTATAGTAGAAACCAAATATGAAGAACATCTGAACTGTATTACTCAAGCGGTATAATTGGGGTAGGGGGTGTGTGGTAAGGGTCGAAAATTATTTTTAATCACTCATTATGTAAATATTACGATGATAACTGATGTAAAATTGTGGGTAATGCTGTTATATAAGAATCATAATACCGTCAATTTTTGAAACTTTCACCAGCATTTTCTTCAATGTATCCCTAATATGTATTCCATATTTGGTTTAAATCAAATATTCCTTCTGGCAGGTATCCACGTTATAACTTATGCGTTTTTACAACTTTTTGACCCTTAAACTTTTAATAAAAATTCAACCCTTTAATTTTTTTTAGATTTTTTGAAAGCATTTACCACTTGAGCTATACACAATACATACGTTCAATATTTGGACAAAATCGGCTCGCCACTTTAGAAGATGAAGTGGATCCACCGATTTTCCATTTTTAGCATGTTTTTGGCTATGGGCAGGTAGAAAAAAAGGACGCAAATTGTCTTTTAATCGGGTCAGTAGATTCCGAAATATCGTGATTTAAAGAAACGAACAGACCGACCGACCGGCAGGCGGAAATTAGTGAATATGATTTTCGTAATCTACGCATTCTATAAAGTAGAAAAAAGTGAAAATTATGAATACAATACTTCTTTTACGAGAGAAGTAACAAACAATAAAATGATACAAAACCTACACCTACGAAAATACTTACACCAATTTTTGCGTTAAAGGTTATCACCAAAAATTTTACAACTATGCAAGTCAATAATCAACGGTAATATAACAAGAACTGTACAAATAGTCGGCTATAATATTTTAACTAATTTATAAAGAATATTTGCATTTTAATAATTCCACCGAGAATTTATCAAGCTTGAATAATCTGAATCAAGTCCGAGAGATATTTAATCTTTGATTAATAATGTTTCATAAATTCGGGGTTAAATTATTTAAAAATGCTTTTATTTAAATTATTTAAAAAGAAAAGTTCTCGAGATAAATTACTAAAAAAATAGACGCTACTGTAAAAGTCGAGTTGCATTTAGATTATTTTTTTGAATTAAACAATTAAATGTGTCATAATTTATATGTGTTCATTTTATATGTATTAATATCATAGTTTTCAGTTTCAACGGTCCATTTGAATGAAATTAAATTGAAACTACAATAAACGTCGTGCTTAGTTAATTTTTGTAACTGTGGCTTAATCGGGTATTTTTGATCACGTGACTTACTGTGAATAATAGTTGGGATAAACCCAGATTAGGCATACCTCAGTTAACAGTAAACGCGCATAAAATACATAATCATTTCAATTATTTTGAAGTCATGACTATTGAATTTACTTATCATACTTTTTTTGAGAATTGATAAGTCAGCAACGACCACTGCCTGGCAAGCGCAATAATAAAAATATAAAAACAAGACGATGCGCGACGATTGGCCATGTGATTGCCTGGCGTTAATGGTACCTTCAAAAAAAATATATACAAAATTGCGTTTCCCGATGGATCTATTTTGCTAAAAATTTTAGTAATCGAATTTTGAATTTGCAAAAGAAACTGTATTTTATTTTTTCACTTTCACATAATGTCTACCTTATAGCTTGTGTCGGTGTTTTATTCATTGTGTTTTATAAACAAAATTGTTACATTTTTAAAAACTTTTAATTTTGAAAATCACCTTTTTTATAGAGTTGGTTTTTAAATTTTATCCATGGATTCCATAAATTTAAAGTCCATGGATTCAAAATTAGAATAATAATTTTTTATATAACAAAAGAAAACTTGTTTGATCTTTTATCTCTCTTGTACTTGCACATTAGGGTATCAATTACCAACGGCTTTGGCCTTAATGGCCAATGGTGTATACTATACATTGTGCCCGTCACTTAGCAAACTATCAACTTCTCGTTTTCCGTGATATTTAAAAGTCTTTAAGTCATTATTTAATAGGCCCTGTCAAGATAGTAGTTGATGTTTTTATTTGTCTTTTTATTATGTTCTACTCTAAATTTAGGTACTCTACAAACGACAAACATGCACGTTATGACGTTGTACATAAATAAGATTAAAAAATTAATTTCTTAAGAACGAGTAAATTCGGTTAGTGAATTAAACGGTTGAAAAGCACATACAATTGTCGGTTTCTGAGTCCTTGGTAGAGTGTTGTTGCTCACTTGGCTAGTAAATCCTGGCGGACTCAGTGGCGCTAAAGGACATGATGGTCTATGAGGTTGTTGAGTAAATTTTGGCTGATATGGTTCTAACATTCGAATTTTTCCCCATCGATTAAAAAACAAAGCAATAGCAGCGACCCATATTATTAGGACAAGGACCACAAGTAGCACTTCTTCCACATGAATAATCACCACAGGTCCATCTAAAAAAAATTATATATTTATAATACATATTTAATTAAATAGTATTTATTTAGTAACTAAATACCAAGAAGACTACAAAAAGGAGCCTCAATTGAATTCTAGGGATGGGACTATATACGAGAGTACCAGGTGGCTCTGAAGGTATTATTTTATATTGTCTGAAAGTATTATTTTTATTGTTCTGCACATGAAACTGCACAAAACAAAATATGTTGATCGTCAAAAACGCATCAACGTCAAAATAATAAAATGGCGTCGAACAGCTGATGGGTTTTGGTAGCTCAACATACGATTTTGATATAATCGGTTTGTACATACCCATTGTGTATAATACAACCACCGAAATTGGTTGCTGTTGGTGTCATTTTATTTGTAAATGTTTATATTTTATTAGCATAAACTTTTAGTTTGGATTTCCGGCTTAGTTTTGTGTATTTCTGTGAAAATGAATGATAACGTTTCTAATGTTATTGTAAACAATTGCGTATAAAATAAGTTTGGTTATATGTGATTATATGCCTGTTGCATCTCGCCCCTCTCTCTCTCTCTCTCTCTCTCTCTCTCTTATATCTTTAGGCCCTAGCTCTTCAGGGCGCTCCGTTGGCGCTGGTTATAATGCTTACTTCTATCTAATGATAATTATTCTCACAAGTATGCCAATTGACGAGTTAAAATCAAAGCTGGAGATGACATGTGCCGCAGGACTAGTGGCATCTCTAGCCTTGATTAAAACAAGTCAATTATTGTAGAACTATATTTGTCCACCAGTTATATTTGGTATTCCAATCCGTCCATATTTTATGTCCACAAGTAACGCTACGTAACGTGTGTCCTACGTACTTGCTGTCTATCGTACCATGCCTACGTCAGTTTTATAATTAATGGTTGGTATTTACGTCAAATTAATATTGTGTTTAAATAATAAGTAATCGTATATTACAAACCGAGGTTGAAAGTATTGCATTTCTGTCGAGAGATAAAGTAATTGAGATCGTGAGATCTAAAGACAGCAATACAACTTTCTACCGAGGTTTGTATACTACACACAACCGCAAAATCTAAAGATATTTGAAAAATTGGTGATTTCCAAATTACAATAGCGAAATTTATACAAATATTTGTTAACATTTTATAAAATAAACTTCTGCGGTTTTTTTAATATAAAATTAAATTATTTAGCATTTTGTTTTGTCTTAATTTAAAAAAAAAAATATTTGGTAGATATTCGAACGTTTTGGTATTTTATCTAGATTGACAAATACAAGTAAATCATTGTATATTTTACATTTTTATAAGCCAGTGTGATATTGTAAACAATGCAACGAAGGCATTTAAGCTGTGAAGATATGTTGAGAGGGCTTCTTGAAGGAGGTGCGCGAAGTTGACGTTGCTAGGCGTTTTGCTACTTCCCAAAGTGTAATTTAGCGACTTTTTGCTTGCTATGAAGAAGATGATGTGTCTGAGCGACATCAAGGTCGTGGACGAATGACAATCCTTGCACAAGACCGATATTTGCAGTTAACAGCGCGTAAGCAAGTCAATATAACAGCTCCCGAGATGCAAATATTGCTCCAGCAAGCGCATCATGTAGAAGTTTCGGATGATGCTGTTCGGCGCAGGTTGCATCAAAACCATAATAGTACCATCTCGGTAAGAATGAACCTCCTGAACATTACGCAATTGGTTAATGCTGCCAGGCCTCCATACGCGCCCTCTTCTCGAATTTGGATGAATTCCAAAACGAGATTTGTTTGTGAAGAGTACGTTAGCCCATTTATCATTTTCCCACAAAACATGTTCATGGGCCCAAACATATCGAGCTCCTCGATTTTGTTGTGTTATGGGCTGCACTCTCAAAGGTCGTCTAGAATGAAGGTTCTCTTCATGCAAACTTCGCCAAACAGTATCATCCAAAACTTCCACTTGATGCGCTTACTGGAGCAATAAGAAGACAATGTGTCTGAGCGACATCGAGGTCGTGGACGAATGACAATCACTGCACAAGACCGATATTTGCAGTTGACAGCGCGTAAGCAAGTCAATATAACGGCTCCCGAGGTGCAAATGTTGCTCCAGCAAGCGCATCAAGTGGAAGTTTCGGATAATACTGTTCGCCGTAGGTTGCATGAAGACAACATTCATTCTAGACGACCTTTGAGAGAGCAGCCCATAACACGAGGAAATCGAGGAGCTAGATATGTTTGGGCTCATAAACATGTTTTGTGGGAAAATGATAATTGGGTTAACGTACTCTTCACAATCTCGTTTTGGAATTCATCCAGATTCGAGAGGAGGGCCCGTATGAAGAAGGCCTGGCAGCATTAACCAATTGCGTAATGTTCAGGAGGTTTATTCTTACCGAGGTGGTACGATTATGGTTTGGGGTGGCATACGTGTTGGTGGAAGAACCAATCTCATTTTTGTAGAACAAAATTTGACGGCAATTTTATACCGGGATTTGATTCTTCATTTTGTTGTTATCCCAAATGCGGAAACTGTAGGACACTCCTTTGTGTTAATGCATGACAATGCTCGCCCACACACTGCGCTATCATCAATGCAACTTTTGCAACAACGCAATGTAAATGTTTTGCCTTGGCCAGCACAATGCAGATCTCAATCCCATTGAGCATATGTGGGATATAGTTCAACAAAAGGTTTTGCGTTTGGGTTTGTCAAGAAACATCAATAGGGAAATGTTCGTAGCAATTTTAGAAGCGTGGAATGCGATACCTCAAGAAGAAAGTGATCATTTATTCTTATGTATGCAGCGTCGATGCCAAGCTATTCTGAACACACGGGAGGGCCACACGTCATATTAACATGTGTTAAAATTATTTTTTTAAAATATGTTATTAATTTTTGTTTTTATATATTATTAATTTTTCTGATTTTGGTTATCAAATTTAAAGAGTTATGAATAGAACCGATTTTTTGGCTTTACTAAATTTATTTAGTATTACTGTTCCCATTTTCACCTATTCTTAGAATATCCTTAGACTTTGCGGTGGTGTGTATTTTATTTACAATCATAAATAAAAGCGAAAATAAGTGATAATAAATTTAAGTTTCTGAAGTTTTGAACGGTCAAACCGACATTAAAACTAAACTCCGATCAATATAAAGCTTGCTTTTTTGTTGGTGCTATGGAAATTTAAATTTGGAAAGTATTCTGTGGTGGAAAGGTTCCTAGGGTGGAAATTGAACATTTTACACCCTAGGTTGAAAAGTAAAAGTTAACAATGTGTCTTTCTCAAACTTTCAAAAATACAGAAATTGCGTCAATACATATATGATTGTAAATAAACCAATTTGCAGCTCTAGTAGACTTTTAAGTGTACGTCCTCTCAATTAGCAAAAGTTAAAAATTGCCAAATAAATAAAATATAAATAGTACAATTCTGTGCGTATTCATTAGAAATTATTTATAACAATTTTGAATTAAAGTGTTTGTTTACTTTTATAACCGTGATTAAAACTTATTGGACTAAACCTTACTGTGATAACTACCTTATCTGTGACGGAATGCTAAGTTTTAAATAAAAAATTAATCTAAGAAAAACTATTTAATTTTTTAAAATATTTCTTAATATGTACTTGTATTACACTATCAAATACTAATATTTTGAATTTGAATGCCAATTTTCAATAATTTCGAAACATTATAATTGGTGCTTTGATATCGTTTGCAGGTTAATTTTGTTAATTCTTCCAATAGCACTTTAACACTTCCAATATATACTCTAACATAACACTCTGTCAATTGGTTTACTTATTATTTAATCACGATATTAATTGGACATAAACACCAATCAATAATTAAAAAACTGACATACGCATGGTACGATACGCAGCAAGTACGTAGGACACGCGCTTTCTTAAAATTAAATAATTTTTTTTTTAAGTTTATTTAATTTTCTTTCTCCACAAAATATTTCATATTAGTCAATGTCTGATGATGGTTTTTAATCGAAACATGTAACGTTAATTAATAAATACTATACTATATTGGAGAAGACTTTGCGTTTTTACTCAGAATTTTATAAGCATATATATTTTATATATTATAATTTTAGTAGTAAAGTAGTGAATAAAAAAATATGGTATTATTTATAGGCAGTTATATAAAACATAGTTATAAAATTAATAAAAACTTTATTAATAGTTAGTAGCCATTCCACTTTAGTTTTGCTGTGATATGCATATGCTAGTAAATTCTGACATATGCAGCCAAATTGTACCAATTTGTAAATACAATTAAAATTATTAAAAAGTAAATAAATACAATTGTAAATACAACTACAAATTTTGATGATTAAATATTTGATAATCAAATGAAAGTACATTGTAGGATAAGCGTTTCCAAGATAAGAGTATATCTTTTGAAAAAGCTCAAAAGCTTCAGAGATCTTCAACAAATGGCCACTATACGTTTGGCAAACGTTAAAGTGGTTTTAAAGATAACACCAAGATCCCTAATTGTGTTCTATGTTTCAAGTTTCTGTCCATTAATAAATTAAGTAGACGCTACATTGGCACTCCATCTGTAAAAGTACATAGGTTTGCATTTTCCAATATTAAGCGACAAGGTTTAAGCAACACCAATGAAAAAGGTTGTCAAGATATTTCTGAGACAACATATTACCTAAAACGGTACGAGATATCAAGAATAACTTGATATCGTCTGCAAAAAGCAAGATGATACTGTGCTTAATTACTGATATTACTGCTAACACCATTAATAAAAACATTGAACAAGAACATCGGATGTTACCTCAATTTCATTGCAATGAAAATTTTTAATTCATAGAAATTGTTTGCGATCTGCCAAGTAAGATCGAAGCCATTTAAGTAAGATTTCTCTAAAATCAACCAACTCGAATTTCTTCAATAGAATTGTGTGAGAAACCTTGTCAAATGCCTTGGAAAAATCATTGTACACAGAATCAACAACAAAGCCCTTGGTTAAAGCTTTAGTCATATAGCTTTTACACTGCAACAAGTTAGTAACAGTCGATCTACCTTTACAACCATGTTGAGACTTGTTGCACAATGCTCTGAAAAATACAAGACAAGTTTGAGGTTACTAGCGATTCCAATAGTTTTGGAATAGTAGGATATATTGATATTGGGCCAATAATTGCTAATACATGATTTGCCGGATTTAAAAAGTGATGTTATGTAAGACTTTTTCCATATTTTCGGAAGACGACCATTGCTTAGACATAAACTAAATAACAGCCAAAAAGATCTTGAAAAAGCAAACGCACATTTTTTTAACAGTATTAGAGGAATACCATCAGGTTCATTACTTTTTGAGGCAATAATACCGTTAAGGGCACCCAAAACATCACCAATGAAAAATGTAAGTTCGGTAATGTTAGTGAAATTGACATTAGATGGTTCATCCACATTATTGTAAACCGATGCAAAGAAATCACCAAATAGATTAGCTGAACATGATTCGATTAGGCATTTTGAATTTGCCGTATACAATTTGATTATCGAGTGCTTTGAATTTGACTAGCCGAGTGTAAATTCTAGTGCGCAGGAAGCCGGCACCAACACTTCGCTTTAAATAATCTGACGAACAAGATTCACCTTTCGTTTTGTGTAAAAAACTTGTACTTTACAACACAATAATATCAATCGTAGCTTCCGATCCTAAACATTTGAGAGCTTATATCATTGATCCAACTATCAGGACGAAACAAACGATGAAGGACAAGTCAAAAAAATTAATGAAGAAAAATGTGAAATTTACGAAAAATGCATTCCATTCTACAAAGAGAAATATGCCAACACATTTGGTGATAGACAATGGTCTGTGATTGGATTATGGTTTGGCGCTCGTGGTACCGTAGGCAAGAATGCTATAAAAATTTTCGATTAATTTAAACTTGACAAAAAATTATTAATTGAAATAGCAGAACAAATTTTAATTGTTTCTCTAAGAATTTTACATTATCATATTTATTGTTAACTAGTTTTTTTATATTTATACTTTTATCTATAGATTGATTAGCAAACTGTGTATTTTTGCAACCTGCGATGCGCAGGCCGCCCACTTTAATAATAAAGCTTTTCTTCGTGTAAAAATAAAGCAAGAGCATTTTGTGAAACACTGGTGCATCATTTTTGCGTGCCAGCCCAAAGTTAAAGAATAAATACAGAAACATTTTGGTCCTTCGAACCGATTCAGCTAGCGGCCGTGGCCGCTATGACAGCAAACAAAGAGTAAACCAAGAAACATTCGACCAGGAGAATTCCTTAGGCAGCGGCTGTTTCTATTCAATTGCGACAACCACTCAATCAAAAAAAAAGGTGGATTGACACCAGCAGGTATTCAGGCAAGTTGTAATCGTTCATTATTAATTCCTAACTTTAGTCCTATAAAAAATGGCCGATTTAACCGCATTAACAACGAGAAGGGCGAATTTGAAACGTAATATGACGCGGTATAAGACTAACGTAGCAAGTGTATCGCAAATACCAAATAACCAGCGATTGCAAATCGAAGCGCAAATGCGCAAAGCAAGGATGGAGAATTAGCTCGATGAATTTAAATCTATTCAATTACAAATCGAAGAAATAGAACCTTCAGCTGATGATGTATTAACCGCGTTAACAGAAATAAGTGTTAATGAACCTAGAATTTGTACACAAAAATTGCAACCAAATGAAGCTGATGAGGATATCGCTGGCAGGGGCACTGCGGAAAAAGATTCTCAGCAATCGGAGACTGAGTCTGTAAATTCGACACGGTCGAGAAGTCACCAAGTAAAACTTCCAATGCTAACTTTGTCTACATTCTCCGGTGAAACGGAACAATGGTTAAATTTTTGCGATATGTCATTAGTAAACAATAGAAGTGACATTTCCAACATTGAGAAATTTCAATATTTAAAAGCATCACTCAGAGGCGAAGCGTGTTCGTTATTGCAATCGTTAGAGCTAACTTCCAGTAATTATCTAATCGAATAATCTAATGGAATTTGCTTAAAGAGCGAAAATAAGTTGCGAATTATACACAATCATTTAAAAGCACTATTCCAATTAGAAATTATTGCTAAAGAATCTCACGTTTTTTTGCAAACCTTGTTAAACAATTCGCTATCAAACAGTAGGGCGTTGAAAGTACTCGGTCAATCAATTGAAACTTGGTATGCCATACTAATCTATTTGGTCGGTAGTAAACTTGATTCAACAACAAAACGGAATTGGAAAAAGGTCAAGGCGGAAATGACAAACCTTCCTACCATGAAAGAACTAACTGATTTTTTAAGTAAAAAAAGCCAATATTTAGAAACACTTAATGTCAATGCAAAAAGGCAAACAAGTCCTAAAAAATACAAATTGCCGTCTCATATTGTGTCAGTTAACCAACGGCAATGCGCATCTTGCAAAGAACACCACCCACTTTATCGGTGCTCCAAATTTATAAGAATGTCTACAGACGAACAAATTAAAGAGGTAACGCGACTGAATCTTTACAAAAATTGCTTCAGATCTAACCACAAAACCAAAGAATCCAGAGTCACGCCGAGTCTAAAATAAGAAAAATTACACAACACAATGCTTCAGCTGGTTTTCGGACACCTGTGCGTACACTTTGCTCACTTTCTAGAGTTGAAAAATGTTTACATGGTTAAAAACGATTACGAAACAAACAATAATAATACGTAGTTTTGATTTATTAACTTTGACTGTCAAAAGCTTTCATTTTTAAAGTATTTTCCTGCAACAAGCATTGTATTAATGTGAGATACTATGAACCAACTATGTATAAAATTTAAACTGCCGACTCAGGTAGGGCAGCGGATGAAGTATAACTTGTAAACCAGGAGTCGTGCATTCATTTACCACTAAGGGCTGGATGTTTTGTTCTTGTGATTATTGGTATGGATTTGGCTGACCCACTGTGGAGAATTCCAGGTTGTACTATATATGGTATAACCATATATTGTTATATATGGTTATACAAATCGAAGTTATATATGGTTATACAATTGAACCATATATAACCATATATTGTTATATATGGTTAACCATATATATTATTATATCCAGGTTGTCCTGCTGGATGGTAATAGCATCGACAGAACCATTCAATGGATCATTTCGGGGAAATCGTTATTTATGGTGGATTGCTAGGAAGTGCTGCAATAAGTTTTATTTACAATCATATATGTAATGACGCAATTTCTGTATTTTTAAAAATTTGAAAATGACGCATTGTTGACTTTTACTTTCTTCCCTAGAGTGGACACTCCCCCCCTAGAACACTTTCCAACCTTAAATTTTTATAGCACCAACACAAAAAAACAAAATTACCAGCTTCATATTGATCGGAATTTTGTTTTAATGTTGGATTGACGGTTTAAAACTTCAGACTTACATTTAACTTCATTTATTATCACTTATTTTCGGTTTTATGTATGATTGTAAATAAAATAGTATACAAACCTCGGTCGAAAGTTTCATTACTGTCTTGACATGTAGACAGTAAGAAAAATAATAAAACTCTCTTGGTCACCTCTCTACAGGTAGGACCAAGAAACAGAAAAATATGGCCTTTATCGAAAGTCATAAATACCTTTTTTTTTAACTCTTTCTACATTTTATTGGAAAGTTGATACAATACCTGTGATTGAGTAAGCGGGTGTATTATTGGCCAGAAGTGAAGTGAAATCTCCATTTGCACCTGATGAGCCTTCTCGGACTTCCACTTCCATGTTTTGGAAGCCACTGTGATCCTTGTCCCACTCTATACAAAATAGATTCTTAAATAAACAAAAATTAAATAGAAAATATATGAAATTTAAAAACGTATTTAAAAAAAAAGTCAGTCTGTCTGTTCGTTTTGATTTAACCACTATATCTCAAAAACTTCTCAGACAAACAAAACCAGATTTGCATCCTTTTTTTGTTGTCATTAGACGAACCTAATGGTAAAAAAAATTTCAAATTTTAAAAGACATGCGCACTAGAGGCTAAAAACTAGCTAAAAAGTGACAAAAAAAAAGTGATTATAGGTAATCTTTTGAACCGCCATACCGATTACGACCAAACTTTGCACAGTGATTACGTACACCCTGAAATTGTAAACGCTACAAAAAAGTTGGATTTTTTGAAGGGGTGGTGTTTTATTAAGGGTTGAAGGGAAAAAAATTAGAAAATTTTGTTATTTTGTATCGCATATATCTTTAACAATATATATTTTATACATAATATAAATCTATTGTTGCAACTTCTGAGGTTGTTGGGCCGGGTGGGACTTATTTCTGTCGACTGGACCAACCTATAATTAGGATCGAACTTCACCTAGGTAAGTTTGATCCGTTAATTATAAGTTGGTCCAGTCTCGAAAATAATAGTGTAGCTGTTTAAAGTAAAGTTGCAACAAAATACCTTAATATTCTTGTGAAATATACAGATGTGATAAAACATTAAATTTTACTGCAAATGAACATTTTTATTGTTTTCATTAAAATTATAATTTTTTTTACTACTTAAGAGTAAGACTAAATGAAACTAAGTACAATTCAGTACAGCGCCAGCAAAGTTTTCCAACTCAATTAAAGGTCTTTGATAAAAATTAGCGAAAGTGCTAGATTTTTGAGACCAACCCGCTGTTTGTCTTATGGTATCTAAACTAACACCTTTCCTAGCAGCAGCGGAGGTAGCCGCATGTCTGGTACTGTGTGCGGAAATTTTTTTTGTGTCAACACCACTCTTGGAAAGAGTACGTTTAAATACTCATTTTTAATCCACTCGAAGAGTACGTTTAATCCATAAGTCCTAATATTTGCAGGTATTTTAATTTCTACCTTTTCCTGACTAATTGTAATGTTGTCTATCTCTATTAAAGATAAGGTCTGCATACGATGACCACTCGCAAGTGCTAATAGGATTGCAAGCTTGTATGTTAAATCTTCAAATGAAATTAACTTATTATCCTGAAATGCAAGATATTGTAAAACAATTGCCGGGTCACAAATACTGTTATATATTTAATATTTTGGTTGAGTTGGTCTTAAGTTAGATACACCTTTAAAAAAACTGTACTAGATCCCGATCTTCTGCTAAATAAAAAGTCGCAATTTGCGATAAGGGAGATCGGTACGAATTTAACGTTCCATATGCAACACCTTTCTTAAATTGTGTTGTTAAAAATTTTAAAACTGAAGACGGAGTAATTGGGAAAACGTCTCTATGGTTTTGAATGCAGAATGACCACCAAAGCTTAAATCCGCTGTTGTATTGCTTTAACGTAGAGTCCGTAATAGACGATAAACAGATCTTTAAAGAAGAATCAGGCATTCTTTGTAGTTTTAGGTCTCGTATGATAAGAGCCCTGCCACCAGGGTAGTCTTCTGCCATAGGGGGTGTGGGGTTCTGTTAAGAGACACAATCAAATCAATATTAGGTTCAAAAATTAAAGGCTCTTGAATAACTAGACTTGAAAATAGGAAACCACGCTTGAGCTGGCCACCAAGGAACCACGACAATACCCTTTTCTCTATCTTGTATGATTTTTTGCAATACCCGAGGAATTAAAACAAACTGAGGAAAAGCATAAAAAAATATATTATTCCAATCAACAGTGAAAGCGTCAATCGCTACAGCTTCCGAGTCCTTTTGCCAAGAAACAAACTTACTACATTTTTTATTGTACCTTGAAGCAAATAAATCCACACCTGGATTCTTAAAACATGAAACAATTTTTTCAAAAGCAAAGTTTCCGAGTTGCCATTCTGTGTCAGGGTTTATTCGACGTGACTCCTCATCAGCCTCTTTGTTCTCTGAGTATTTTATATAGGAAGCAAATACAAAAATATTTTTTGCTTTGCACCACTGCCAAAATTTTCGAGCAAGTCCATTGAGTTGATCAAATTGGACACTTCCCATACGATTGATGTATGCGATAACCGTAGTATTATCAATACGACACAGAATGGTACAATCTTTAAAATTTATTGCAAAATATTGAAGACTAAGAAATGCTGCCAACAACTCCAAATAGTTAATGTGCAATTTATTTTCTTCTTCTGTCCAAAACCCGTCAGTTCTCACACCTCCACAATAAGAGCCCCAACCAGTTGTTGATGCGTCCGAAAAAATTTCTGTTTTAAATTTAGCTGATAAAATATAATTTTTGGATTTTAAAATATTTGATCTCCACCAATCAAAATCACAAGACAAATGGCTAGGGATTCTCATTGTAGAATTATATTATTCGTAATTTTCTTTGAGAGCAATATATTTTGCTCTCTCAAATAATTTGGTATATACCCAACCATAACAAACAGCTGGACAGGCAGAAGAAAGGAGACCGAGAAAAGCTGCTCTGATTTTACAACTATTTTTACTACTAATTTTATTAAGAATTTTATTTCTCTTTTCCTTCGTAAGGGAAGTTGACATCTCAACGGTGTTGTTTACAAAACCTAAATACTTACATTCTTGCTTTGGAATTTAATGACTCTTTTCAAAATTGATAAGTAATCCTAAATTTTTTAAAAATTCTGTAGTATATGCAACGTTATTTTTGCATTCTTCATATGAGTTTCCCAATAACAGAAAATCATCTAAATACAAAACTGACAAAAACCCTTTGTTTCTTAAATGGAATAAGATTGGCTTCATAAGCTTGGTAAATATTAAAGGCGCACAATTAAGTCCAAATGGCATGCATTGGTATTTATATAATTCTCCTTTTAATTGAAACCGTAAGTATTTCTTATCAGATTCGACAATAGAAACAAAAAAGTAAGCATCTTTTATCGCTAATGTAGCTAAAAAACAACCTTGTCTAATAAGACGTTTAACTATCTTGGAATCTTTCAATTTAAAATGATCACACTCGATGAATTCATTAAGCAATTTTAAATTTAAATTCATTCTATTTGTACCATCTGCCCCAGGGACCAAATAAACATTAGAAATAAATTGACTTTTACAAGGCAACACTTTCCTGAAGGCACCTAATTTAATTTTTTTTTTCATTGAATTTTCTAATTCAAAATTTTCAACTAAGACATTTTTGGGTTCCTTGAAAATATGACCTTGAACACGAATCCTTAAAAAAGGTATTTTGAGCCCTTTTAACCAAGATAAGACCATTTTGTCTGTGGTAATTGTCTTCCAATTTTCGTAAAATAAGTTGAGTCTGCTCACTGGACTACTTACATTTCCATGTGCCTGTGATTCACAGTCTTGGTCGATTGAAACGACTTCTGATTCTGAGACCGATCGCTCTGTCCTCCTTTCTGGTAGCGTTGCTGCCAATAACGTTGTTGATGATGATGGTGTTTCTATGAGGTTCGAGACTGTTGATTCTGTCTGCCTCGGCGATCGTCTTGTTGAAATCGAGGCAGACGCTTCGAGTTTAAAGACGTTAACGGTTTCTTAGGTTTCTGAGGTTTTAAAACTTTACCACATTTTTCTATATTTTTGGTAGTCTTGACTCTATATTCCAGATTTTCTCTAAATAACTATCCATCAAGATCAACAGAATTCATTGTGTTTTTGACATTTTTGTTTAGGTTTAAAGATACCAATTCTCTTCTAGACGATGACTGATTATGATGCACAGTTGCTAGAAGTCTTCCCGCATCGCTTAAGAAATTGACAACAACTAGATTTCCCCCTCCTTCTTCTTCTAGAATAATTGATAAACCTTTACCCAAGGCAGCTAGACTTGTACCAATCTGATTTTGAACTTGCAATAACCGATTGTGTCTTTGAACCGCACATTTGCTGACCGCAGCTGTAACTTCCAAATTCAGTTTTGGAACCTCGAGTTGCTTACAATTCTCCGGGATTTTTTTTTTCTGCAATTGCTGACATTTCAGTATTAGGCAATCCATTTTTTAAAATTTGCGTTTCATCGCACTGCAATTTCGTTCCTTATTCTAGCATCGAAATCTTTTCTAAAGTCTTGCATTCGCTTAAAATGTCCATAACTTCATCAGGCAACGTCATGTTCTTCTTATTTTCCTCCAGAGTCCCGTGATTAATAACTAAAATGTCAAAACATATACACTCATTAGGTGAGGTTCTGCCTTAAAAAGGAGGTGTAATATCAACATATTACAAAATTTAATTTATTAAAAATATGTCGATATGGCCAATATTCAGGCGAGTACGGTCCTGATCGACATGTCGCTACATGTCTGAATACGTTTTTTTGCACATGATTAAATTAGCTCACCACCAATTGGCTATTCAATACTTGAATAGATATGTCATTGTCTATATAGACAAGAAAGTTATTAGCCAACTTTATTGCATTATTTTATAATAATGATTGACATATTTTGCTGTCACCACCGACAAAGCTTCTCACCGAAGCGACATTGTGCCATTGTGCATAGACCTGCACATTAATTTATATGAATTATTATTTAATCGGCATACCTTTATCGTCTTCACGACACTATCCAACGACGAATTCGCGGTATTAGTATTTCCCTGTATATCCTGGCCGCCCATGTACATCCTGGCCGTACATCATGTACATCCTGGCCGCCCTGTGCATCAAAGCCGCCCTGTAGCTCATAACCGCCATGTCTACCACGTGAGTTTGCAACAGAACGAACGCTTGAAGAGACGGAGCTCGAACAGGAGCGACTTCTTTTCTGCCTTTCCAGGCTCTTCAATTCGATCTTCAAAAGTTCTAACTCCTTCTTTAGATCGTGCCTAGTTGGACTTCGGCTACGTTCACGCCGTCTTGAATGTTTGCCCATGGCTTCCCATGGTAAATTTTTCTTAGAGCACCATTTACAATCCGGTAGGTTACGCACAAAGAAAAGTAATGAGAATAGCAGAGGCTGGCGCAAGTACGAGAGTGGGGAGTTTTGGCTTTAAAATTTGTGGTAGGAAGCGTGGAGAGGGGGTACTACACTATTATTTTCGAGAGTGGACTAACTTATAATTCAGTTGTATTGTAGGCTTTTGTAAAACAAAAAAAAAACACCATAATTTTGAATAAACCAATTTTGTAAGAATGTCATTTGAAAGTAAAATAAATACCGATAGCTATATTTTTGATATACTTCTAGAGTTTAAACACGTTGCAGCCTCTAGAATTACAAACTAATCCAAATTACAGTAATACATTTTTTAAAACACAAATGTGTGCAATAATTTTTTAACATATTTTTCTAATTAAACTAATAATGGCGATTTTGAGAATTCCAAGGGCTTTTTAATATGTATTATTTATTTCATTGCCGTACGGCTTTTGAAATAATTCCCAATAAATATATAAATTATTAAACAACATAATAACTAAAATAAAAAAAAAATACACAAAACCATCATTTGCGGCTGTATTCTTGCCCCTATTACCCTTATTATCTATTCCTCCCTATTCCCTTTCTTCCTCTCTCATTTGTGCACGGTCTCTCAGCATATGTTCGAGGTTTTCCTCGACGTTCTCTCCACATATTCTACACCTTCTTTCATCCATGTTCTCCCAGTACCTATTCTCTCTCTCTCTCCTCATTACCACATCCGAATCTGGCAATCATTTTTTTCACATTCATTCCAGCATGCATTGCTAGGTCCCTCGGCGGTTCCGCCGTTATAAGCCTGCCACCTCTCGTTGTACCTAGCCTCTCTTACTTTTGCTCTTTTTTCTTGCATCCCTTTTTTTGTACATCCCTATGTCTCATACTTGTCTCACTTAACACATTATTTCCTCTCTCTCTCTTTTATTTTTTCGTGGCATACCCAATCCTTTCGTAGTATGTTTGCTTTTCTACTTGTATTCTTTCTGACTTTCTTAGTTTTATTTCTTTTCAACACTCTTGTAAACTTTCTCCTTTGATCCATTCTTTCCTCAAATTTTACCGCTCTTTTTCTTGCTTCCACTTTTATTTTATTTCTCTTAACTTCCTGTAAAACAATGTATCTCCAATACTTTTCCTTAATAGTTTTAATCGTTCCTTGCTGTTTTTATCCAAATATTTTCGCACCATATATCATCACATTTTTTACCAAACAGTCGAACAGCATTCCCCTCCTTTGATATCACTTTCAAACTTTTGTCTCCTATTTCCTATACCTGCCCTATTAGCTTATTTGCTTTTCTTGCTAGCTCTCTAACATGCCCCTTCATCTCCATTATTTCCCTTTCATCTCCATCTCCACCGAACTCATAACCCAAATTTTTTAAGTCTCACTCTTTTTATTTATTTATTTGGAAATTCAACATCCACAGAGCACAGCACTCCAACTACGGATGAGGTAACACACAAATTGCAAATGAATATGTAACAAGTTAAAAAATGATATATCAAAAACTACATTAAAACTACATAGCAAAACTACATTAACAACATAGTAACATAGTAAACATAGATAAATTAGATGACAAGAAATAATAACAAACATAAACTGAAAACTAAAATATTGGCAACATAACTAATTTCAATTCCGCCTATATTTTATCTCTATACCTTCCCACATCCAGTCCCCCTTTTTTCTTTCTACCACCCGCTTTTCTAGACATGATTACCTTGGTTTTATCTACATTCAATTCTAGATCTTTTTTCCTCAAATACTTTCCCATACACCTTAACATACTTCTCATCCCATTTGCTTCGTTTGCCACCAAGACATATCATATGCATACGCTTAAAAGCTCACTTTAATTATTCCCACTACTACAAGATCTTTTTAATATGCTTTATACCATTTTATTTCTCATTTATTCAAGTTGAATAACGCATTTAAATTTTTCCAGTTACAAGTTTATTCACAATTTTGAAAAAATTCAACGTGGTTACTACGAATTAAAAATGTGCCAAAAATTAGCAAATCGGTGAATTCTAAAGTTACAAACCGAATTTAACTTAATTTAAAAAATTGTACACTTTTTGTACACACGCAAAAAAAATAAATATTTATAAAAGAGTTAATATTTGTTAAGTGGTGAATGGTCCAAATTGGATAAAACTTAAAAAAATATAGCGCATATTTCTGTGATACCAATTATAGTATTTAATCCAAATTTTGCCCACATATTGTGAAACAATTGTAGAATATCATATTGGAGATACACTTCTTAAAAATGACCCCATTTACACCAGTTGTGCTTTCCTGTAGAAGTGAATGCTGGAATATTTTTCTCGTACGAGAGAATATTTTTGTCGTCGTAACGAGATCTTTACGATGGTTATTTAAACAACAATAAATTCTCATAGCGGCCCTAAAGCAGTGCATATTGGTTGAAGACCTTACAAAACTCACATAAGAGCTGACCGATTCTAATCAAAGGCTTGCTGTACCATTAGCAGATATCAGTGGCTACTATCTACTACTTCGTTGCAACTGCGCGTATGCTAAGGAAGTCTCGATTATCCACATCCGCATTCCCATAACTGAAAACTTGCAACTGCGGGAAGTGTTCGAAATCACCACCATTATTTTTGCTTAACACGGTCAAACATGCCGCATAGGTACAAAAGCCTATATTTGGCATCGGCATCATCGTTACCGATAACGAACGTCTGAACCAGTGCAAAAGCGGCTTTCAATAAAGGAAAAAAAACAATGCTACCTGCCATGGTTTTGCCTATGGTGCGAGAAAATTGTTCCTGGGCGCTACATTCATAGGTCTACAGCTATATCAATTGCTGAAAAACTCAAGGAAGAGAGAATGAAAAATCAAGTGCGACGAGAACCAGATTTCGATTGGCAACCAACCACCCCGAGAAGATGAGCAAAGTCAAGATAAATTCATGCAAACAAAGGAAGTCATGACTGTAGCGGGAGGGATGATGTGAAAAAAGTAAATGAAGGTAAACCGACCAAGATCTATTATACGAAGTCTGATCAAAACTTAGTAAATAAAAAATGCAATAATTACAGTCAAAATGCTCGGATTTCTTTCAAATTTGGATTTCAGTGGTAATTTTAACTTATTTAAGTTATTATTATTTAGTTAATTAAATTGAAATTAGGCTAGAACTCACATATCACAATTGTGACCTTTAATTCACTCCTTATAGTTTGATTTGTCAGATTTCTTTCAAATTTGTATTCTATTAATAAATTTAAATATAATTTCAACTAGAAATTGAAAATAGAAATTTCAACTAAAAATTGAATTAAAATTTTCTGCTTATTTACCCACGTAAAGCGTTTCCAACGCTTATTTACCCACTGCATGCAGCACTACTAAAAAAAATTCCTGCATACATAACAGAAAAACTTGATATTATGATTCGTTGTGCAAGTAAAGCAATTATTGGTCTACCAACATCAACTTCTACTGAAATGTTTTATGCACCAAGAAATCTTCGAGGGCTTGGACTTATTAGATGCGAATGGGAAGCAAAACTGCAACACTATTCAATTGCTTCAAAACTTAATCAAGTTGATGATGAATTGTTTCAAAGATCGTTTGATTGTCAGAAAGAGATGAATGATTGTGCAGCAAGTTTTGGAGTTCCGACCGGAACAACAACATCAATGAGATCCATTCTCAGAAAAATATCGTTTGATCTCTGGTTTAAGCAATCACGGCAAGGAGTTGGCATCATTCATTTTAAAACCTACCATCAAACAAACAATTTTACGTCAAAAAAGTCTCGCTTAAGTTCGTCTGAGTTCACTGCTGCTATTAAACTCAATACTAATTATGCAAATGTTTGAGGCATTCCTGGAGCTACAGTTGTCAACAACAACCTTTGTCGCAAATGTGGTAGAGAAAACCCCTGCTCATGTTGTTGGCAAATGTCCTTCGAGCCATCTTCAAATAAATGCACGTCATTACCGAGTTAAACATGCAATAACAAGTATTTTGACTAAGAAAAGCTTTAAATGCTACGAAGAAGTCCATGGTATAGATGAGGCAGGATCAAACTTATATAGTGATATAATTGCATTTCACAATAAATCAAATAAGGCAATTATTGTTGTTCCCACGATTCGCTACAAAACTAATAACACTAAACAAGATGAAGAAGTAAGTACTGAAAAAGCTTGAATTTATGAATCTTGCATACAACACTATTCTGAAAAATATTTGTCAACATACGGGGAACGAGACTGGACTGTATATGGACTTTGGTTTGGCGCGAGAGGATCAGTAGATCGTAGTGTACTGGACTTTTTTGAAGAATTTGAACTTGATCAATCATTTTTAAATGAAATAACTGAAAGGGTTTTAATTGAGACTATCACTATATTGCATTACCATTGTTAATTATTTAGTTTACTTAGCTATAATTTGTATTGTTTAGTTAAGAATTTTAGTAATATTTCGTTTTGAATTTCGCGCGCTTGATGTGTGTATTTTGTCGCTACGGCGTAGTTTTTTCGCGCTTTCAGCTTGCGCACCTGCATAAGAAGGGCTCCGAAAAAACACTCCTCTCTGAGCGCTCGTACGCTGTAGTCTAGTTTTTTGTCGTCTTTGTATATTTTCAACAGTACAATAGAAGTGTAAATTTGAATTAGCAATAAAGTATTTGTTAAAGCTTAATGAACATCTACAACTATTAATTATGGTCCTTCGAGCCAAATCTGGCAACGCCCTACTGGACAGTCGCGTTCTAATGGGTTTCTTCTCAACGGCATTGATGACGCCATTTTTGTCTCTTTGTGTGAAAACCACGCCGCATGGTTTAATCAAAATTCTGATATGGTAACTGGGTGGAAGAAACTACCAATTGCCACATCTAACATAGTAAATTGGTGGAATCATTCTGCGATATTTAATTCGTTCAACTGATGAAATCAAATGGTGCATCAACCAAGCAGTGGAGCAACTTTACATCATTAATTTCCTTTCCTACTGCATTTTTCTCCTTATTTTCCCTCGATACTTCAGGGTAGAATACTCTTGTTACTTATTATAAGTAAAATAATTTCTATTTCGCTCAAAAAAAACGGTCTTATTTAATTGTGTTGCGAGCTCGGTCGCAAATTCAAGGTCAATAACCTCCAAATACATTTTTTCGTCCAAAAATTGAGTTGAGTTTAGATTATTTAGGGTTTCTTAATTTGCACCATCTATATATTACATTTCGCGTTTTAAATTTTTGTTCATGCAATTTTGTTCATGTCTATCAAAAAAGAAACTAATGCTCAATGCACTACTGCTATGCAACGCATTGGCGAGCTAGCAGAATTAGCTGATGCAGCCATGGCAGACAGCTCTCTTCGAACATTATTACGAATTCAGGCTAGATTCATCAACGATATTTATGCCGACTTTACATTCTGTCACATTCAAATTCTTGCTGGAGCTAATCCAGAAAAATCGCTCGAACTCACAGAAATTAGGAAAAAGGTGGATAGGCAATATGCTTACATAATTTTTATGCTTGAAGAGCTTTTTCCTCCCCTCCCACCTACTCCTATCATTCAGAGTAATATTAATTCTACTGCATGTTGTTCTAGTGCGCGCAGTTTGCCGAGGCTCCCTCCAACCACCACAATTTAATGGTAATCTTGGTTGTTGGCAAAGCTATATCGATTTTTTCAATGCGCTTATTCACCACAACGATCAGTTGTCTGATATCGAACGGTTTCAATATCTTATCACCTCTCTTCAAGGCTCCGCGTTAGCTTTAATTAAAACAATTCCGTTGGCTGCTAATAATTACAAACTTGCATATGATACTCTCGGCGAACGCTATGCCAACAAGCGCGTACTAGCTACGCACCACCTACAATTGTTGAAAAATATTCCTCCTATGACTAAGGAAGATCCTGGTCGTTTGCGCCAATTAACGGATGCTTTTAAGGAAAATTTAGCTGTTTTAGACAATTTAGGTTTTCAAACTAGCAATTGGGATTTTATGCTCTTTGATTTATTATTATATAAGCTCGACCAATCTACTCGTAAACGTTTTGAATTGCACATTAATACTTCTAAAGTTCCTTCCTTAAGGCAACTCACAGAATTTCTTGCTCAGCAATGCATAGCACTCAGCAATGCCGGTCTTCCTAGTTCAGAATCATCAAGTAGTCGCACTTACGGAAATGCACCAAAACCAAAGCCAATTTCAAATGCAAATTCTTCTAATAACAATTATCGCTCTGGTTTCCCAACTAAAATTGTTGCACTGTCAAAACATTCTGTGACAAATTCTCAAATCTCTCCGTCGCCGCTCCCGACTTGTCCATTATGTAAGGGCGAGCATGCTCTGTCAATGTGTGATGAGTTTCTTTGACTAAGTCCGCGCGATCGTTACTCATGTAGCAAACAGAAGCATGCGTGCACAAATTGTCTTAAAATAGGACACATTTCTTTGAATTGTCCGTCTAAATATACATGCAAAACTTGTTCGAAACCTCACCACACACTCTTGCATTTCGGAAATTCGGAATTGGTCTTGCCCACTACAAATGAGTCTTCATTGGGACAGGTCTCTATTAACACTACACAAAATAACCTAGAGTCTCCTGCCTTTGTTGAAAATAATGTGATAACAGCTTTCTCTTTTAATTCTGCTCAAGTATTGCTACCCACCGCCTTGGTAAATGTTTTAAGTTCTCCTCACAACAGGTCTGTAGCTAGAGTCCTTCTGGATAGTGGATCAATGTGCAATCTAATATCTGAGAAATTATTTAAAGAATTAAAACTTGAAGCAAAGCCAGTTAATGCTTCAGTCGCTGGTATTAACAATGTAGCATCCAAAATAAATGGAATGTGTGAAGTTAGCATTGAATCACAATCATCTAATTTTAAAACTAAAGTATGGTGCCTAATTATGCCCGTTATTTCTTCCAATTTACCTCAAATACCAGTCGACATTTCTAAGTTTAAAATACCAAATTTAATAACTCTTGCCGATCCATCTTTCAGCTCTCCCTCTTCTATAGATTTGTTGCTTGGAGTGGATGTATTTTGGTCTATTTTACTCCCTGGTCAGCATCGCTTTGGCTCTCACCTACCTATTCTTCAAGAAACTCGTTTGGGATGGGTAACTTCTGGCTCAGTTCCATTGCCATCTTCTTCGCAACTTTCTTATAAGGTGAATCATTCTACCATTAATATTCAGGATCAACTTGCTAAATTTTGGTTAGTAGAGGAAACATGCGTTGAAACTGTTCTCTCCACCGAAGAAAATCTTTCCGAACGATACTTTAAAGAGCAAACCAAGCGCTCTGAAGACGGAAGATTCATCGTCTCTTTGCCCCTTAAGGAATCTCCTACGGTTCTGGGCGATTCTTTTGCTCAAGCTAAGCGGCAATTTCTTTCGCTTGAAAGGCGCTTACAAGCTAATGCTAAACTTCGGGAACTGTACGTAGAATTTATGAAACAGTATGAAACACTTGGACACATGTCACAAGTGGAGCCTTCCTCTAATGAAATTTCCTATTATTTACCACACCACGGAGTACTTAAAGACTCTATCACAACAAAAATACGGGTTGTATTCAATGGCTCTCAGCCAACTACTTCTGGCAAATCCTTAAATTCTATACAATTAGTAGGTCCTGTGATGCAGGAAGATCTTTTTCACATTTTGGTCCGATTCCGCAAACATAAATATGCTCTTTGTAGTGACATACAAATGATGTATAGGCAAGTCGCTGTCAACCCAAAGCAACAGAACTTGCAGCGAATTCTCTGGCGATTGTCTCCTGATGACCCTCTTTGCACTTACAACCTGAAAACTGTCACATACGGCACAGCCTCAGCTAGCTTTCTGGCCATTCGATCTGTTTTCCAGCTAGCCATCGAATGTGCTTCCACACATCCGGAAATATCTCAAATAATAAAAACCGATATGTATGTGGACGACATAATAACAGGATGTGACTCAATCGAAGATGCTCGCTCTATTTGTCAATCTCTTACTGAAGTACTTCAGCGAGGTTGTTTTATCTTACGTAAATGGTTGTCTAATGACCCAACCATCCTAAGCTCTATAAACTCTGATAATATTCATCGTACCATGCTAAACTTTGGCAAACCCGAACAAGTGAAAACTCTTGGCTTACGCTGGGAAGTGCAATCTGATTCTTTCGGTTTTTGCATTTCTTCGTCTAACAAGGTTGAGATTAGCAAACGCGTAATGTTATCTGAAGTCGCTCAGATATTTGATCCTCTGGGTCTTCTCGCCCCTTGTATAATTAATGCCAAAATTCTCCTTCAGGAACTATGGCTCGAAAAATTAGATTGGGATGATCGTTTACCTCCCGCCACACTCAAAAAATGGTTGTTATTTCGTGATGAACTCGTGCATCTTAATGATCTTCAAATCTCTCGGCATGCTATCTGTACATCTCCTATCTCTATTGATCTACATGGTTTTTGCGATGCCAGCCTTCACGCTTATGCCGCTTGCATTTATCTTCGTTCTTGTGATGATGCTGGAAATATAACAACCCATCTGCTCTGCGCCAAAACCAAGTTTTCGCCACTTAAACCCATGTCTATTCCTAGACTAGAACTTCAAGGTGCTCTTCTCCTCTCTAGACTCGCCAATCAAATTTGCTCTCATTCTGGCATTCATTTTAATAGTTTAACTTGTTGGACGGACTCCACCATAGTCCTTGGATGGCTCAAAACACAACTTCATAAGTTAAAAACATTTGTTTCTGGAGGAGTAACTGAAATCCAAGAAACTACGCAATCATTTGACTGGCGGCACGTGCCCACTAAACTCAACCCCGCTGATTTAGCCTCGCGTGGAGTTGCTCCTAGTATGCTTAAATCCCAGGACTTATGGTGGTATGGACCTTCATTCTTAATGCATGATCTGTGTGAATGGCCAGTGTCTAAATTAACCGGTTGCGAGCTGCCGGAATTGAAGACTGCGAAAGTTCAGTCATATACTATAGTAATTAACCAGTCCTTTCCATTTGAAAGATTTTCCCAAATCCACAAACTGCAGTACACTGTGGCTTACATGTTTCGATTTGCTCATAACGCGTCTCATTTTAAACCTCAAAGATTAACTGGTACCTTAACTTTAAGAGAATTGAATTCTGCCTTAACTTCACTTGCTCTTGCTTCTCAGAAACAATCATTTCCTGGTGAACTTTTAAGTTTGATTCAGAACAAACCCTTAAAAAACAGTCGAATTCAAAATTTAAATGTTTTTATTGATGAAAAGGGACTTATTCGTGTTGGTGGCAGACTTTGCAATTCTCAATATTCCTTCGATAAGAAACATCCTATCTTGTTATCTGATAAACATCCTCTTTCAAGGCTTATATTCAATCAAGAACATTTACGCTTGCTGCATGCAGGACCGCAGTCTCTTCTTTCTTCTGTTCGCGAAAAATTCTGGGTTTTGTCTGGGAGAAATTTAGCTAAGAAAATTGTGCATGATTGTGTTCGATGTTTTCCAGCTAAACCTAAAACCTTGACTCCACTGATGGGAAATTTACCTTCATCTCGCATTGAGCCACATCCACCCTTCTATATTTCTGGAGTTGACTATGCCGGTCCCATCCTAATAAAGGACAAAAAAACTAGAGGTTGCAAATTATTGAAATCGTATATTTGTTTATTCGTTTGCTTTGCAACAAAGGCTCTGCACCTTGAACTTGTGACCGAGCTAAGCACTGAACTTTTTATTTTAGCGCTTCGTCGATTTATATCGCGCCGAGGAAAGCCTCATACTATTTATTCCGATAATGGGCGTAACTTTGTTGGCACCCAGACTCATCTTCACGATTTGTACAAATTTTTTGAGTCTAATCAGAAAGGTATTAGTGCAGCTGCGCTTTTAGAAAAAATTAATTGGGTTTTTATACCTCCTCATTCCCCTCACTTTGGAGGGATATGGGAGTCTAACATTAAGTGTTGCAAACACCACTTGAAGAGAATAGCTGGTAGTCGCAATTTCACTTATGAAGAATATTCTACCTTGCTGTGTCAAATTGAAGCTATCCTCAACTCTCGTCCTATCTCACCCCTTTCTGAAAATCCTAATGATTTCTCTCCACTCACTCCCTCACACTTTTTGATTGGCCGCCCACTCACTGGCTTTCCGTCTGCTGAAATTCCAACCGACATGGCACCAGGAAGATTAAATTTATACCAATCTATTGAAGCCGCTCGTGTGCAATTTGGAAGCGCTGGCGAAAGGATTACCTTAGTGAACTTCAAGTCCGGACGAAATGGCAAGTTGCATCATCTAATTTGCAACCGAATCAATTAGTTATCATCAAGGATGATGCTCATCCTCCAATGTTATGGAAAATGGGAAGGATCGTGGAGACGTTTCCCGGCGCTGACGGCATATCCCGTGTTGCAAGAGTGCTAACACAACATGGAATGGTTCTGCGTTTATTTTCGCGTTTGTGTCCGCTTCCAGTGTCATGAACATTTTTTGAGACAATTAATTGTTATGTTTTTGCAGTTGTTGAAGCTATATACTTATTTATTTAGCTATTTTTGTATATTTTACTGAGCTCTTTCTCCAGCCGCTCAGGGCGGGGAGTTAATGTTAATTATTTAGTTTACTTAGCTATAATTTGTATTGTTTAGTTAAGAATTTTAGTAATATTTCGTTTTGAATTTCGCGCGCTTGATGTGTGTATTTTGTCGCTACGGCGTAGTTTTTTCGCGCTTTCAGCTTGCGCACCTGCATAAGAAGGGCTCCGAAAAAACACTCCTCTCTGAGCGCTCGTACGCTGTAGTCTAGTTTTTTTGTCGTCTTTGTATATTTTCAACAGTACAATAAAAGTGTAAATTTGAATTAGCAATAAAGTATTTGTTAAAGCTTAATGAACATCTACAACTAACCATATTTATACTTGCTTCTATTTATTGTTATTTATTTATTGTTCAATCGAATTGATCAGTATGCTGTGTCTTTAGCAACCTGCAATATGCAGGCAGCACATCCAATAAAAGGATTTTCTTCTTCTTCAAAAATAGGCTAGAATCCTCAATTCATGTTTTTAACCCTTAACACACCCCTTACACTAATAGTCCTAGGATTTACTTTAAACATTCTTTTATATTAGTAATTTTAAATCTTGCTTCAAATAGTTTCATTAAAATAGAGTACCTACAACACATTTTTCACTTTTAATCTCTTTGTACACACGTTTCAACTTTAGAGCTTAGATTTGTCTCAATTTTGGTTCCAAGTTAAAATTTAAAAAGCATTTTTAAATAACCCGATATTTTTTTTCCACAAAAGATGCCTTAAAATTCTATAAATTTGAATAAGAAATTTTAACATAGCAACGTGAGAAGTACTGTGGAATCTCATTTTCAGCCAATTTATTTATAAAATTGAGGGGGTAGATAACCTAGACGGTTAAAGCACAGGACAGGAGAAATTGATAATCGAGGATTTGAAGTATATACATATACTACCGGAAACTTTGTGGTAATAAATGAAATTCAATATAATTTTATTAATGTACAATTTTTTCGTATTCAGTTTTTTATACAAAATTAAGCTTTTCAAAGCC
Source organism: Cryptophagus acutangulus (assembly GCA_963556235.1). NCBI lineage: Eukaryota > Metazoa > Arthropoda > Insecta > Coleoptera > Cryptophagidae > Cryptophagus > Cryptophagus acutangulus. The sequence continues at coordinate 10,403,956 of OY744560.1, forward strand.
ATGGTTAACACGTGAAAAAAACCTTTAAATAAGGCAACTTTCAAAAATTGGTGTGTGATATGATCATCAAAGAATATGCCAAATCATTTCATAGAATATGAAAAAAAAAAACAAATCAGTTTGTATAATGTACCCGTAGGGAAATGTCATATTGTTTCTGTGATCAACTCAAATGAAAGTTCATCTCATTGAATATGATACCAAGAAATTAAGCACTGTCAAATGATTAGACAACAACTACTGTTTTGTGTTTAGACAATTGAGGGCACACTTATAACGAAATGAAATAGTGTATATGTTAAACTCACTGTTTTATTGGTAATTATAAGTGTTTCTTAACAGTAATACATGAAAATTTATTGACAAGTAAGTGCAGTATCCATCTGTCAGAATAACTAAAGGCGCGTTCATACACAAAGACGCGGCATAAATTAAGGTGCATTCATACATAACATTTCTTCTCTCCTTTAGACAGTTAGCGAATTTACTTTGGCGGCGTATATCGTAGAAGTGGACTCACAAGATCTCACAAGATCAAGGCGAGTGCGTAAATTTCGTTTCAGGAAAAGTTGAGCAGGCGGTTGACCTGTGGTCGTATGTGGTGCTTTCCGGTACTGCTGTAGAAACTCATTAAAATTTGGTTGCAATGAACTTGGTGTTGTGTTCATTGCTTTTAATGAGTCTTTTACTGTTTGCATTTATCTTTCAGCTTGCCCGTTCGTACCTGGGTGATAAGGAGCCGTCAATTTGTGGTACTTGACGCCTTTCGACAGCAGGAAATTCTTGAACTCTGCGGCTGTAAATTGAGGACCGTTGTCTGATACTATTGTAACTGGAACACCAAACGCTGCCAATAACTCATTCAGAATGGCAATTGTTGAAGCGGCAGTCGTCGAACTGGTCACTTTGACTTCAAGCCATTTGCTGTACGCGTCGACAATTATGAGAAGCATTTTACCAGCAACAGGTCCGGCGTAGTCAATGTGGATGCGTTCCCAGGGCGCGCTGGGATATTCCCAATGATGGTTAGGGAACTTAGATGGAGCGTGTGCGATTTGCGAATAACGTTGTACGGTAGCGGTCATTGTACGACTGGCATACGCAATCGGGCGTTCTTGTCCTTGACTGAGGCGATGTGACAGGACAGCACCCAGCCCCGTTTTAATAGCGTCAGTTGCTAGCAAAAGCGGAATCGATTAATCGTACGGAATTAGTACTTGTGGCGAAATTAACGCATTTCTTACGTCCTCGTACGCGGCTTCGGCGGCTGGTGTCCACTCAAATGGTTCTACAAGAAGTATCTCTCGAAGTGGTCGGTTTTTACTAGATAGCTCTGGAATGAACGAGCTGTAATAGGTAGCTTTGCCCAAAAATAATTGGAGTTCATCAAATGTTCTTGGTTTTGGTGCATCATGAATTGCTTCGAAGTGTTTATCAGATTTATGCAAGCCTTGTGAGTCTATTTTGTGCCCCAGGAATTCTACTGTGATTGTGGTGAACACGCATTTTGAGCGATTTAGACGGAGTCCATGTAACCTCATTCATTTTAATGCTGCGGAAAGGGCTGTCATCAAGTTATCGAAGCCTTCTGCAAAAATCAACACATCATCAAAAAAGTTCAATACATTCGGTCTTTAAGAAACGACTACATGCCGCGTTGCCAAATCGCGGATATGTTAGCTGCACCATAGACTGTGCGTTTTGGGCGAACCAATCCATGTGTCGGTGTGTTGAGCGTTAATGCTTGACGAAACTCTTCGTCGACTGGTAAGTGAGGGTACGCATCAGTAATATCCAAGTGACAGAATAGATTAGCACCTTTCATTTGGTTGAACAGGTATTCGGCTCGTCGGATCGGGTGTTCGTCTATCACCATTCGTGGGTTCAAAGTTGACTTGTAGTTGCCAGTAATGCGCAACTTGCCATTTTTCTTGGCTACAACGTGCGTTGTGGAAGCCCATTCAGAATGGTCAACTTTTTCGTAAAATCCTGCAGCGATTTTTGCGTCGATCTCTTTGGAATATGTATAGCGTTGAGCCAGTGGAATCTCTCGGGCTCGAGCAAATACTGGGGTTGCACCTGGTTTCCAATGACTGCTTGCTGGTGGTCCGATTAGCTTGCCTGCCTTTTCGTTAAAAATGTCTTCGTATTGTTCTAGCAAAGTCTCGAGTTGTGTCTGCTGCTCTGCGTGTAGACGAGGTGCGGCTGGGGGTTAGTGTGTGGACTTCGTATGAGGTGTCGAATAAGTCCTTCAGGTTGATCTCATGTGCAAACTGCGCAATCCACTTTCGCCCCATAAGAGTGTCGAAATCACCATCAACGACGTAAAGATTGAGCTTTCGAATTGTTTTATCAATGGTTGCCTTGACTGGGAGTCGATCGATGCAATTGATGCGGTGGCCGGTGTAACTCGCGAATTGTCGATCAGTTTTTTGTAACCCAAAGTTTCGGTTTATTGTGCGTAGAGTTTTATGGCTAACTATTGCACATGGCGCGCCTGTGTCAACTTCCATGACTAGGTTGCGTCCATCTACTACAACAGTAAGCATCTGTTTGTCACATGGTTTCAGTTCATTTACCTCTTCGATTTTACTAAGAGGTTCGAGGTAATCAACCTGTTCTGCTGGTTGGTTTTCTGCATTGACTTGGTTGAAAGCTTGTGTTGAGGGTTTCGACCCGCAAACTTTTGCTATATGGCCTCTCTTCTGACACTTATGGCACTCTGCTTCAAAGAATGGACATTGTGAGCGCGCATGGTTTTCTCCACATCCCTTGCATGGTTATGCGCGGTATCGTAATCATCATTTGGATTCTGAATCTTGACTTCGTTTGCCATGTAGCGGGTGGCTTCAAGATTATGTACAATTTCATATACATTTTTAAATGTTGTCGGCTTCTTAGCGATAATTTTGTCGCGCATCTTGCATGATTCGAGTCCGTGTAGGAGCTGCTCGATCAGCATCCTGTCGCAGAAGTTCTCATACTCGCAGTGAGCGGTGCCTTGTTTTAAACGCAAGGCAAATTGAGCAATAGTTTCACCTTCCTGCTGCTTGATGACTCGGAATTTGATTCTTTTGGCGTATTTATTTCTCGCACGGTCATAATGCTTGATGAGGGTTTCTTTCAATTCATCGTACCTATGTGAGGTCTTCTGGTTGGCGAGGACTAACCAAAAACTTGAGTGCGTTGTTTAATTCTGCACCCATGTGTACTCGAGCATAATTACCATGTTGCTCTTGTTTAATTTTACTTAAGTCTAGCGCCTAGTCGAAACGTTTGAAGTAGTTTTCGACTGTCGTACTTTCCGTGGATCGATGTTCTGATATGGAGAACGGCGGCAGCCTTGCAGGCCGACTTTGTGTTGCTATTCCGTTAGCAGCGGTCGTTGCTGAATTCTGGAGGGCAGTAGTAATCATCTGCGTGAATGCTTGAAGAAGTTCTGGAGGAATTTCCATCATGGGTGTATGCTTATGTTTATAAAACAATTTGAAGGCTTGTTTAATCCTACTTCTGACACCACTTTTGTGTTAAGACAATTGAGGGCACACTTATGACGAAATGAAATATTGTATATGTTAAACTCACTGTTTTATTGATAATCATAATAAGTGTTTCTTAACAGTAATACATGAAAATTTATTGACAAGTAAGTGACAGTATCCATCTGTCAGAATAACTAAAGGCGCGTTCATACACAAAGACGCGGCATAAATTAAGGTGCGTAACATACTGTCTAACTAGATGCCACAAAAAAACTTTATCTTTAGTGGTTCCTTGAGGATGTTCTATCGTTAAGGCAATTACGATTAGATGTGAACAAAAAATATATATTTTGTAAATAAGTATCTATCAAATCCACTTGCTCACTTTGAAAGCAATTGCGTCGACAGTTATTTAAAAAAAAAATCTCTCTAGGAACTAATTAACGTGTGCTCTTATGGGAATGGGCAAAACATCAAGCTACTAAACGCCCTAATAAAAAAATAATTACACGATGAGAAGTTCTCGAAAATGGCACGATGGTAGATTGACATGTAGTGAGGCTATTTGTAATGTTTCATCGAGATCATGTCAGCAAATATTAAATAATTGCCATTGAAATATGCGAATGACCGTGTAAAAATGAGGTTTCTGATTCTTATTGTCAGATACGTTAATATGGCAACGTCGCACAGACAGATCTGGGATGTCATGTCGCAGAGCGCTGGCAGACGTACGTTCCTGTTATTGTTAGGATATACTGTAATGCGCTGGCACAGCTTAGCAATAAAAAAATAGGTCTAGCGCATTTGATACAACAGGTCGGAACGTAGTCGACTTGCCATTCTAAGAGCATATAATTTTGTCGCTTGCGCGGTTGCCAGATATCGAACGTAAAATTCGCATTTTTGAAAAATAATTTTATTTATCATGTTATTGGAAATTTCTTATAGAAAATGAAAAAATATTTCATTTAAACATAATTTTAAGGATTTGCTACTTTTTATTCACCAATAAATACAAAATTTCATAGTTCAGTTTTCACTTCCTAAAAGTTGGCAACGAAAGTGAAATTCTATGCTAGAGCATAGGGCGATTCTCCTCGCGTCACTTCCCCGCAACTTGACGATTGAACATCCTTATTAAAAACAATATTAAATATATTATTAAAAAAAAATATTCTAATGAATATTGTAACTAGATCTTAGCACAAAATAAAACTAATTTATTAAATCACTGAAAGAAACACTGAAATCACCGAAAACAGCAAGCAAATATAATGACTGCAATGAACACAACCTAACGATACACAGGCATACGTACGTGTATTCAACCATCTGTTTGTACACCATTACAATCGTAGATACAGTATGCGTATTCCTGCATTCAAGCATACTATATTGCGCTCGTATGAAGTCAAATACATTAGTCACGTGACTAACAACTTAGAAATTAAAAGCCGTTACAAACGCCGTGATCGGTCAGGTCTGATCTGTCGGGATCCTACACGATGACTGTTGTGGAGAGTGCTCTGTCTGATGTTTTTTACAACCCGTTAGATTTTATCACAAGCCAAAAGTCAGGTCGACCAACAAGCCGATTTCTGCCGATCTCTCCCACTCAAACACCCAATGAGTATGTGCGTGTGTGGGTCATCAGTCTGATTTTGAACCAGCTCATCAGCTGTGTAAAGTTATTTGAATAATTTATAGGTAAATGAATATTTTGTGAGTGCAAATCAAGAAAAGTTTAATATTTGCAAATTTGTTGTCCAATTTTTTTGTCGATGTACATCTTTTTTTATTTTGTGAATTACCAATTGCGCAAAACTCTTATATATTTATATAAAATTAAGATTGGACTGACGTGTTGAAACGTGATCAGGACGTGTGTAAAGGCTTTAAGAACTACATCATGTAATCGATGCATCTGGTTAAGATAATATTTGTATATCATGCAGAATGCCGCATCCTCCTAGCATTACAATTTTAACCAACCTTGGCGTTTATATAATCGACTTTTACATCATATGAAAATTACGTTCGTAATTCACCTTATTAAAAAAAGAATTTATTCAATATGATTATAAAATTTCATAGTCATTGTCGAATAAAATTTGAATAGAAACTTGTTTAATGAAAATAAGTAATTACTAATTAATGTGCGACTCTACATCTTTATTTCTTCTAATAAATCTATAGGTGCATAATTTACATGATCGGTATACCGGCATGCACATAACTGCCAGGAAAGGTGTCCAGTGATGGATGGTTAGTGGGCCACGATGAACTTTGTACGCTTAGTATGTCGATTTTGGAAACTTTTGCAACTCTTGTAGTCCCCAGTGTGAGTCCTATAGATCAAGATAAATAAATAAATTAAATCAAATTGTCATACATTTGATATAGTAAAACACGTGAAATTGTGACAAAAATATAGAACATATAGGTGCAAGAAAAGGTGGCGGTCACGTCATCAATTTCTTGATCTAGTTCAGATGATTGTAAGTATAGCTACGCTCGAGCTACGCTATACAAGCGCATGACGGATGGATGATGACGTAACCGCCAAATTTTTTTGCACAAACTATTAAGTTACCATTCAGATTATTTTGGGTTATCATTGTTTTGTATCATAGGCACATTTATGTCGTAGACGAATTATGTTTAGTTGCAAATTCAAATTGAAACTTCTAGTGGTGTAAATAGTTGACTAATTTTTTTATCAAATTACGAATTGATCTTTAAATAAATGTAGGGCAATAATAGTTATTTTTCCACGATAGATTTTTGTTGTCAATTTACCGTATTAGTTTGCTTGACGATATGTGGATTTTACGGTTGTTATGCCTAATAACTGTATTTATTTACAATTATATATGTAATGAGGCAATTTCTGTAGTTTTGAAAGTTTGAAAATAATACATTGTTGCCTTTTACTTTCTTCTCTAGGGAAGAAAACACTTTTTCTAATACTATTTTAGAATAATAACATTCTTGAACTAATTTTAATTTGAGAATGTACTCATTCTGCAACGAGTGCAAGAATATTCATTCTTATACAAGTGATAGAATGACCACATGTGGCGCCATCTCATGGAAGTTGACGCAACATTAAGCTATTGTATTTTGGTTAATGAATTATTCATTTAAGTTATTAATTGATGATATTAGTAGTATTATAATTCAATCAACTAAATCATTCATATTTAGAACATTCTTTATCACATTTTATAACTAATTTTGTTTATTAATACATATATTATAGCGGCGACATCTGTGAACTAATTGTCAAAAGCGACTAATTTCCTAAAAACGTAAAAACTGACGTATTTTAATTGACGTATTAGAAAAAGTACAGTCTGAAACTCGTCGGAATGAATATTCAGTCTTCGTGGAACCGTCACACTCGCCTTCGGCTCGTGTGACAAATTTCCACTCGGGCTGAATATTCTCATTCCGCACTCGTTGCAGAATATACTATTCCAATCTTGATTTTCTATAGCACCAACACAAAAAACAAAATTACCAGCTTGATATTGATGTTGGTTTAACGGTTCAAAACTTCAGAAATTTAAATTTATTACCATTTATTTTTGGTTTTATGTATGATTGTAAATAAGATAGTATACACACCTCGGTGGAAAGTTTAATTACTGTCTTGAGATGTAGATAACTATCTCATCTCTTGACAGAAATGAAATACTTTCAACCTCGGTTTGTAATATACTATTACTTCTACCTTATGCTTACAAGCATGTTTTTCTTATATAATACCACAAAACAAAAGATGATTGCCGGTAATGGCTATATTTTACAAGAAAATTTGGTTATAGTGGATTTCACTAAAATTGAGGCGGTTGTAAAGATTAAAGTAATAAAACTATTATGAGCTATTATCGGTCTATTGTTACCAGTTGTTGGGGCAGGTAGAAGCAGTGGTCCGTACTGAGAATATTCAAAAATGTATATAAAAAAACTACAACAAAATAGTATTACAAAATATATAATAAATAAATAATATATTACAAATAATTTTAATATTATTATACAAAAATAAAATAAATAAATACTCGTAACATCAATTCAAAATTTTAAATAATATTGTGTCAAAATAACTCAACAATTAACAAATACGTTTTAACAATTAACAAATATTTTCTATTTCAAGATCATCGCTATCGCTGTCTTCCGCTAAATTTATTACTAAATTATTGACATTAATATTCATATTAATGTATGAATCTTCAATTTTAATTACATGCTGCACGGAGTTGCGCCAACTTTCCACAGGGATGTTTTGACATTCGTTTCTAATCACATCGCATACTTTTGAACTGACTGTTGGCTCGATATTGGATGCCCTAACTCTGTGTTTTAATTGGGACCACATTAATTCTATTGGATTAAAGATGCAATAATAGGGAGGAAGTCTTAAAATTGTATGCCCCGCATCTGAGGCCATCGTGTCACAAACATATTCTTTTTTTATATTTTGTGTCTTTAATACTTCCAGTAATTCATTTTTTGTATATTTTGGTTCAAAGTATATGTCATTTTCATAAAAATAATTTTGAAGATCTTCTTTTTTACTAGCACCCGTAGGCGCTTTTTTTATTAATCGGCTAAAACACAGAGTTAGGGCATCCAATATCGAGCCAACAGTCAGTTCAAAAGTATGCGATGTGATTAGAAACGAATGTCAAAACCTCCCTGTGGAAAGTTGGCGCAACTCCGTGCAGCATGTAATTAAAATTGAAGATTCATACATTAATATGAATATTAATGTCAATAATTTAGTAATAAATTTAGCGGAACACAGCGATAGCGATGATCTTGAAATAGAAAATATTTGTTAATTGTTAAAACGTATTTGTTAATTGTTGAGTTATTTTGACACAATATTATTTAAAATTTTGAATTGATGTTACGAGTATTTATTTATTTTATTTTTGTATAATAATATTAAAATTATTTGTAATATATTATTTATTATATATTTTGTAATACTATTTTGTTGTAGTTTTTTTTAAAAAAAAATTTAAAAAAATTTTCGATCTTTAATTTTAAAATGGTTTTTTTCATTTAAAAAAAAACTCATTTACTTGTAACTGAAGAAGAAAATAAACATTTTCGAAAGCTTTTACTAAAGTAAAAAGCGAATTTTTTACTGTCTCTTGGCTGCCTTCCCACAATTTACATTTTCAATTTACATATATTTCAGTAGGTACGGCCCTGCTTAAATAAAAGATTAAAGTAGTGGACCTGCCGCTGGGCTCATAATAGTTTTATTACTTTAATCTTTACAACCGCTTCAATTATCGTGAAATCCACTATACCTAGCAAATCAACAATTTGTAAGAAAAAACATTCATACAATTTGATTTGATAAATTGCTTAAGGAAACCAAATTTGAGTGAATTAAAATGTAGCTATTACCGAATAGCAATCATTTTTTGTCGAGTAGTATTCTGTTGATTATTTCATGACCAAAAGAATATTTTTATAAGCATAATAGCTAATTTAATATATACATCGATTGTTTGATGTGTCATTGTTTGATATGACATCGGCATTCATTTGTATTTACGTCACTGGTATTATCGCTAGCAATTTCACTAGTGGGCAAATATATTCGATGATAATTGACGAGTTAAAATCAAGGCTGGAGATGTCACGAGCCGAAGGCGAGTGGCCAGCCTTGATTTTAACGAGAGTCAATTATCATCGAATTATATTTATGGGAAGGTGATTCTTCTTGAAACTCCATGAATTCGGAGATGGTGGATTATATTTAGCCCACAAGTTATATTTAGCAAGACAATATAATGAAGGGAAACAAATTCAATATATTACACAATATTGTCTTCAGAAACTGTTTCCCAATGATCTTCGGAACTCATTTCGGTACAATATATGCAAAGTGACGCACGCCACACAATATTAATAAGTAGTGACACTGACAAGTATATTGCTATAGTAAATTATAGTCGCTATAACTACCTCTTTCTAATGCCTTTATAAAAAGAGATAGTTATAGCGGGTATAATTTTATATTCATTGGTTACGATATTTGTTTATTATATCCGATATGATAGGATCTGAGCTATGCGTTTTAGGTGTCCTAAACAGGTTCTAGATGGCCATGAACTATACTGTCGCTGAGATTTCACAAGAGAAATTATTAGTCTAATGACATGTCATAGAGCATCTTATGTAGTATAGTCGGGAATCTGATGGCACAAATTCGATCATGGGGTGTGCACTCGATGATATATGATTTTAAAAATATGCATATTATGTAGAATGATTTTCCGGATCTGAATATGGGGTAGGCCCGTTTTTTCAAGATTGCAAAAAGACACAAAAAATTATTTTCACATTTTTTTTTTTTGGTATTGAAAATTGTGAAATTTTATGTTTACACCGCTACAGACGGAGTATTATTCATCTCATTGAAATGATTTTTAAACCAGTAAAAAGCTAAATTCTTTCACATTCACACGCTGCAAATTGTTTATCAAAATTCTCAATAATAATTGCTACAGAAATTGTTTAAACAAACCGCGCACAAAAACTGCATTATAAACTTCAGCATCGAGGTATTTTAAAAACTATTATAGATAGATGCATACATAATTGGTATAAAATGTGCAAAAAAGAATGAAGAAGTTTTTAGTGAAAAAATTACATAGATCGATTCATTTGTGTAAAAGATATGTTTTTTTTTTAATAACGCGCTTTGCTGTTTTCCGCTGAGCGTATGTACGACTTTAACACGAAGACGGTCTCGCACACATTATTTGATCAGTTCCTTCAAAATTCAGCGCGATATTTTTTCAAAGTTTTGTATGGTCGACCATTATTTACTGGAGATTTGTATAAATTACGTGCACATTTACTTCATACTTGTAAATCTGATATAAGAAATTCACCACCGACCGAAGATTCTTTTTATCAACACATTCTGAGAGCTGCATTTCAAATAATTATTTGGAAAAAAGCTACGGCCTTAAATCCAAAAATTCCGAATCCAACTAACTTTGGATGGAATTTAAAAGACAATGTTCTTATACCGAAGTTGAAAACTATAAATGCTCGTCCAAATTTATCATCCGAAAATATTGTTTTGTAAATGTAAATTTAAAAAATGTACCAAAAATTGCAGGTGTAACAAAGTTGGATTACAGTGTATATTAGGTTGCGATTATGAGGGTCAATGTCGTAAATTTAATATTTAATAAATTTTCAAGTTTATGTATAATTTGAAATTATTACAAAAGATAAAATTTATTTTTTCATATGAATGTGCAGTGGTAACGCAACTGATCAAATATTGTGTGCAAGACCGTCTTCGTGTTAAAGTCGTACATACGCTCAGCGGAAAACAACAAAGCGCGTTGTTAAAAAAATCATATCTTTTACACAAATGAACAAATTTATACCAATTATGTATGCATCTATCTATAATAGTTTTTAAAATACCTCGATGCTGAAGTTTATAATGCAGTTTTTGTGCGCGGTTTGTTTAAACAATTTCTGTAGCAATAATTATTGAAAATTTGGATAAACAATTTGCAGCGCGTGAATGTCAAAGAATTTAGCTTTTTACTGGTTTAAAAATCATTTCAATGAGATGAAAAATACTCCTGCTGCAGCGGTGTAAACATAAAATTTAATAATTTTCAATATCAAAAAAAAATGTGAAAATATTTTTTTGCGCCTTTTTGCAATCTTGAAAAAACGGGTCTACCCCATATTCAGATCCGGAAAATCATTCTACATATTATGCATATTTTTTAAATCATATATCTCCCGAGTGCACACTTCGACTTTTAAACAGCGTCTTTTCTGAGTCTAGATTCCCGACTAGTAGTCTATGAATGGAATGGAATAATCATTTTTATTCATACTGCCCAATAGGTTCATTATTAACAAAAAAAATATATAATAAAGTTATGTGAATCCATGAGAGTAGTGTGTCACTAAAACAAAGGTTCAAGTCTAAATGCTCTCACATTAGCATACATTTATTTATATGTTGTAAAAAATATATAATAAATTGGATTATTGCTTTTTTCTGGTAATAATGAGAGAGAGAATATGTACTGGGTGGACATGGATGCAAAAAGGTGTAGAATGTGTGGAAAACATGGAAAATATGCTGAGAGAGTGTGCACAAATGAGAGAGGAACAAAGGAAATGGAGAGAAATACTAGACGAAAAAGGGAATGGAGCGGAATGCCTGAGAAGGGTTATCGGGGCAAAAAAACAGCAGCAGGGGAGGTGCTTTGGGTAAATCATGGACGTTGATGGTTTGGGCAATACATGGGAAGAGAAAGCATTGTTATTTTATTTATTTTTTATTTTAGTTGGTTATCAATGATTATTTTGTATTTTGTTTTTACGATACTGTGATATGTTATTATATATGTACTGGGAATTCATTCAGAAGCCGAAAGGCAATGAACTAAATAAATAAAAAAATTAAGGTCTTGGACATCTTAAATTCATTAGATATCAATAAGGGTACACAATACACATATTTTATGGTCTAATAAATAATAAACAACAATACCTCATTTATTTCAGAAAATTATGTTGTTAATACATTTTAACACGAAAAGAAGAGAAATTTGAACAAGATCACAGTTTTGCTTCATTGAAAGTGAAAATTTTGCTTTACACAGAGGCAAGGTGAGTTAAAAGTTTAGTGTACTTAAAACTGTAATGCGCTTGTTACAGTTTCAACTACACTAAATTTTTAACTCACTCTGCCTTTGTGCAAAGCAAAATTTTCACAATTATGAAGCAAAACTGTGATCTTGTTCAAATTTCTCTTCTTCTCGTATTAAAATGTATTAACAACAATTTATATGTCGATTTTTTCACAATAATTGTTCGAAATAACCACCTTCGGCTTGAATGCAGGCCTCACATCGACGAAGCAAAGACTCAGTTACTCGCCTGATGGTAGTGGGATTAGTTTTTATCGTATTAGCCCCATCATAAATTCTTGGCATTAGTTGTTCTCGAGTAGTACTTTCTTCATGGTAAACTAACTGCTTCATGTGTCCCCAAAAATAGTAGTCCAGAGGATTTAAATCTGGGGATTGTGGTGGCTAGGATATAGGACCTCTGTTACCAATCCATTTGTTTCATTTCAATTATATTATCATTAGCAAGCGTTTCATTAACATCAAGTCCAGTCAATATAGAGGATTCTTTGCCAATAATATCAAATACAAATTCATCAATATCCGTTATTACCGGTGCAGCACTTCATCCAGTACCAGTTTTACTAGCATTGTCTTTTTTATCCTGAAGGATAATGTCGAGCAGTTAAACATGTTCAAGTTTTAAATGATTGTATAATAAACTATAACTACGGATTATAGAATGTAGTAGTATATGTTTTGGTAGAATTCATACCACTAACAATTTTGTAATATTAGGCTACCAAACATCTCGCAAATAAGTATAAGGTTTTTCAGCTGGCATTGCACCAATACTTCTTGCGTATGTGGCTATTTATTGTGTCCATGACATAGCTGTAGTTATACAGTGTGTGTTTGTGCTCTTGATATAAATTGTCATAAATTGGTTGGTAATCCCAATCAATTGCAAGGTTCCTGTGCGAATTGTTTATTGGACACTATTCTACAGACACATATAAAAGTTGAGTTGATTCCTCATTGGTGTTGCTTTGCAAGAAATTTTGTTGAAGACTTTGACGTTTGGAAAAAAATTTTTATAGAAAAAACTGAAAAGTCACTGTTGCTGGAAATATTTTATTGTTGCATTGTTGTTTGTTATATTTTGTTATTTTGTTGTTTCTATCATTAATACTGTGGAGGATGGTATATTAGCGGCGGTTGAATTGAGTAAGTTGCCTCCACTCCACAGTTGGTAAAAATGGGAACTGATGATAAATATTGCTGGACATGCAATGTAGACTTTGATGGTGATCAAATAATTGGCTGTGATGGCAAATGTAAAGGCTGGTTTCATTTAAAATGTGCGAATGTAAGTGATAAGCAATATAAAATGATAATGGAGTGCCCAGGAGTCAAATGGTATTGCCCAGAATGCTATAAAGAAAGTGAAGTCAAAGAAAGTGAAAATAAGCAAAATAATGAAATTCAGGATATATTAAAAGAAATTAAAGAATTGCGTACATACATTGAAAATAAGGAAAATAAGACTATGGTAAATAATATTAAAGCAAATGGAAATTATGCAGAAGCTGTAAAAAAAGGAAATCCAAATGTAGTGATTCTTAAAGCAAAAGATCAAAAAATTAAAAGTGTTGAAAATGTAATCATATCACAAATAAAACCTGATGAGTTACAAATTGGTATTGATAAAATGAAAAACACAAAAGAAGGTGATCTGGCTGTAACATTAGAAAACAAGTGTGATCGAGATAAACTTATTACTGAAGTTGAAAGAACATTTGGGGAAAAAATTGAAATAATTATTCCAAAAGATATAATACCTAAAATTAAAATTGTTGGAATGCAAGAAGAACTAGATGTGCAACAAATAAAGGAATGTATAGTCAAGCAAAATGAATTTCTAAATGGAGAAGATGTTAAAGACCTTAAAGTAATTGGCACTTTTAAGAGAAATTATGGGTATAATACAATAATAGAAATAAAACCTGAAGCATATATAAAAATTCTACAAAAAGGACGACTCAAAATTAAATGGTCGAATTGTGCAGTTTACGAATATATTAGTATGATGCGATGTTACAAATGCAATGGCTTCAACCACAAAGCTAAAAATTGCAGAAATGCTTCCTGTTGTGGTAAGTGTGCTGACACTTCACACACAACGAAAAACTGTACTTCTACAACAGTTAAATGCATAAATCGTAATATTAATAATGAAAAGTTCAACTTAAATTTGGATGTTAATCATACTACATATGACGTAAAATGTGAAGTGTATATAAGGAAAATGGAAAATGCAAAAAAAAAGATTCAGTATGAAGGAGGTGAAAGGAAGTAGCAATCAAAGAAACTGAGAGAAGATGTGTATGTTCAAAATTCCCAAAGTACAATAGCTAATTTTGATGAAATTTGTATCTTTATACAACAAATGAATCCAGCATTGATGTGTCTAACTGAAACACACCTTACTGAAGATATAGACGATCATGAAGTATGGATAAATGGCTATAGTATAGTAAGAAAAGATTCGTCTTCTAGACATACAGGAGGGGTTCAAATATATGTGAGAAATGACATCAATTATCAAAGTTACTATTCATTTAGTTTAAATAAAAAATTTTGGGTACTGGTCATAACAGCAACAATTCATCAAAAAAAATATCACATTATGTGTATATATAGATCACCAAATTCACCAGAAAACATATTTCTAGATTATTTTGAAAATTTTATTGAAACTCATTTGAACCAAAAATCTCTTAATGTAATAATTGTTGGTGACTTTAATATTAATATTGATAATTTAAATTGTTACTATTCTAAAAAACTTAGTTATCTTTTGAATAATATGGGTTTAAAGCAACATGTTGATGATTATACTCATTTATCTACAAGCGGTCAAAAATCAAAAATAGATCTAGTTATTAGTAATTATCTTGACTTAGATTGTACTGTATTGAGACAACCAACATTTAATAGGCACTCACTGATCAGGTTCACATTGGTCAATCAAAAGTCAGCCCAGCATATTTTCAAATGTAAAATTAGAAAAAAATTAACTGATATTGAAGGGTTTAAAGAAAAAATTAAAGAAATTAACATAGATTATAAATGTGATGATTTAGATTTCAAATATAATAATTATTATGAACAGCTAAAATATATTATAGATATTGTAATGCCAGAAATATATATATCAATGGGTAATAAATATAACACATGGTTTAACACAAATATAATGAATAAAATGAAAGAAAGGGACCGTCAACTAAATATATTTAAATGGACCAAAGCTGAAAAGGATTGGGATAAATATAAAAAGTTGAGAAATGAAACAGTTAAAGCAATTAACAATGAAAAAATTGCATACTATGAAATGAAGATAGATCAAAATAAAAATGACTCAGTAGGGATGTGGAAAGTTTTAAAAAGGATAGTTTCGGGAGTTTATAAAGAAATATATAATGAAATACATTTTATAAATATAGTTGTGAATGATCTAAATGAAATATCTGAAAAATTTAATGATTACTTTATAGAGAGCATAGAAGAAATAATAAACTTAATACCAACAAATAATACTGCTTTAGACTTTAGGTTTTATGGAGGAAAAAAAATGGAGAATTTTGAATTATTAGATGATGAAATGGTACATAAAGTATTATTATCATTACCTAATAAAGGAAGCCCAGATCAAATATCAGTAGAATTATTAAAATTGTCATATGAGGAAAATAAAGATAGCCTTATTCATATAATAAACAGTTCATTAGAAAAGGGTGTAGTGCCAAAAAAACTAAAAATATCTACAATAATTCCTATTAGGAAAAAAAGAGGAACAGTTAAAGCAGAAGAATTTAGACCTATCAACACTTTACCGGCTCATACAAAATTGTTAGAAAAGGTTGTTTACTTACAACTAATAGATTTTATAAACAGTAATAATATCTTGAATGACTATCAGTCAGGTTTTAGACAAAATTATAGCCCAGAAACTGCCTTTCAATTAGTACTTAATGATTTAAAAATTAGTAAAGATAAAAAAATGATTACAATAATTATATTTCTCGATCTCAAACGTGCGTTTGAAACAATCAGTAGGGACATTCTAATAGAAAAATTAAAAATGTATGGAATTGATAAAACTGTTCTCAATTGGTTTATAGACTATCTAACTAATCGAAAACAAAATGTAAAATGTGAAAATTCAACATCTAGTAAAAAAAATATAAATTGCGGTGTTCCCCAGGGTAGTGTACTAGGGCCTCTATTGTTTGTTATTTACATTAATGACATAGTAAACGTGTTCAGGCATTGCAGATATCATCTATTTGCAGATGATACAGTTTTATACTTATCGAGTTATAATACAAAAAACATGATAATAAAATTTGGAGAAGATTTACAAAACTTAAAGCTTTGGCTAGAAATTAATTTATTAAAATTAAATGTATCAAAGTGTAAATGCATGGTAATAGGGGAAGATTCGAAAATAGCAGAGGGCAAAATATTAATAGATGGAGAAGCTTTGGAAGTTGTAGATGAAATAAAATATTTGGGTATATTGATTGATAAAAATCTAAAATTTGAACAACATATAAATTACATATGTAAAAAAATATCTAAAAAGATAGGAGTTTTGAAAAGAAGTTCTAAATATCTTTCATTTTGGTCAAGAAAAACGGTATATAATACGATAATATTACCACACTTTCACTTTGCGAGTACTGTTCTATATTTAGGAAAATTAGAAGATATAAAGAGGTTACAAGTACTACAAAACAAAGCAATGAGAATAATATTAAAAGTAGATAGGCAAACCAATGTAAAAAATATGCTGGAAAGATTGGGATGGATGAATGTGAAATACTTATTAGAGAGTAAAGTCATGGTATGGTTGCATAAAATTAAATTGGGATTAATGCCAAATTATTTTAATAATATAGTGACTTTGTTTAATGAAGTACATTCATATAGTACAAGAAACAGGAATGACTTTAAACTAGATCATAAAAATACAAAAGCCGCTCAAAATTCTATATTTTTCAAAGGGATAATAAAATACAATTTATTACCTGAAAATCTAAAAACAGAAAAAAAGATAACTAAATTTAAAGCATTGATAAAAATATATTATTTAGAAGCAAATAAAAATAAAATAGAAGAATAATAATATGCCATAAAATATAAAAATGTATATATGTACAATGTAGGTTTATAAAATATTATAATTGTTTATGTATAGCTACTTTTGCTAAATAAAAATATCATTATTATTATTATTATTATTTCACCCCATATTTTAATTTTGTCAGTTTTGGTAAGATTATCAATAAATCTTCCAAAAAGAATAGATTTTTTGGTTCTTAATTTTTCTAAAACGCACAGCTTTAACTTTCTTCCTTTGTCTCTTTTTATCATTTTAGATATTTTTAAATTTAAAACGAAGTAAAACGTAAGTTTTTATTATTAATATTTAATAATCAATTTAATATTACAATTATTAATAATACAATACAATTTAATAATAATAATGAGATTTCTAATTATTGACGGGCAAATTAACCACGACCCTACTCCTGACACCAAATTGTTAGGTTGCTTTGGTTCGTCGAATAAAATCCGACAATATTAATTGTATTTATAGTTTATTAAATCTATAATCTAGCGAACCGATCTAAGTCAGACAACAAAAGTAAAAACAGTAATGACTTAACAATCTAATTAAAAGTCATAATCTAAACTAATTACAAGATGTTCCCAAGGAGGGGAACCAATAATATATCATCATACATTTCTGATGTGATTTCTGATTAAATTCAAATAATTACTTAGACAAAAAGAGATTCATTTGCAATCATGTTTATTGACACTGGATCTGTAACACGATTACAGGATAGCAATATAGCAATATTATACGTAAAAGGTTAATTAGCAATAGTATGCTGACATTGATAATTGGTACATTGCTAATATAATATATATATATTCGTATACATATAATTATAATAATGAGGGTTGGGATCCTTAACACAACCGACGGCTGGGTCACTTGTCCCACCGGCCCACTCGTCGGGGTGAGTGGTTTATGCTCGACTTTATGCAATGTAATATGTAATATTATGTAATATTTCGATTTGTAATAAAAAAAATTAAACCAACACAATGGTATTTGTAAAACTGTCCTCCTTTTTTTCTCTTGTTTTTTTTTTTTCACTGTTGGTCCTTGGTTGTAGAACCGCAAAACTAGGACCCGACCTATGGTCTCAGCCAGGGCTGGTTCTCTAATTTGGTTGACCAGCGTATTTGTTTAATTTAGAATTTTCTCTTCTGCGTCGGCCTTAATCAAGGTCGCTGTTTCCAGCGGTAAATTTTCCAGCTGTAAGGTTCACGGAAACCTTTCAGCGGCTCACGTAGGGTTGTGTGTTGGCTGCTTCTCTTAGTAGCACCACCAACCTATTTTATGCTATCCGGAACTTGTGGTCCGAACTATAGTATAAAATGACATCTCCTAAGTGGCATCATACCTAGCTGAAGCACACTCGGGGTTGGGTGAATTCTTGATTCCGTTGGCGTCCCCTTGGTGTTTTGACCACTTAGCGGGATAGTATAATTGTTCGTCACGCAGTTCCTCTTTGGGATTAATTTTGTAAGGCGCCTACATGGCCGTTAGACGTTATCGCGCCTGGTCGAAGCGTTGAATTCCGGTTATTGTTTTTATAATCTATCTACTATTCTCTATCTATATCGTTACACACTAGATTTAACGACGATATTCTACCACTCTGGTTATTCTCTTGGGGGAAAATATTTTTTGCGATACTTCAGTCGTTGCACGATTTTCGTGATTGTGGTTGAATCTTTTGAGCATCCTGGGATAATGGGAGATGTCCATGGCTCGTTGTAATGTCGGCCAACGTGCACTATGTCCTTTTTCGCTAACGAAATAACATCACCAACGCTCAACATTAATATAAGTACCATTTTGGACAATGGCTTCCAAATGTCAGAAGACGCGAATTTACAATTTGATAGGTCCTCCATTGGGTTTTACCATTTGCGCTAAATTTACCATTTGCCGTAAATCGGTCAAAGAAGAGTCTGTGTTTTTGAGTCATCTTTTAATTGATACTCACAATTACGCTAATGATCAATACCTTAAGCTTTTGGACATAATACCAAAAGAATGTGCGTTATGTCATATACCGAAAGAACTAAATGTTGGATTTAATCAATATAAACTGAAAGGAATTCACTACATATCAGCCAGATCCCATTATGTAGCTTTTACATACAACGGCCTATGTTGGTATTTGTACGACGATCTTCTTAAACATCGATCTACAACTGCGGACGAAAATGTTCTTGTTAAGCCAAGTTTGTTATTCTACATTCAAAAAAATTAATCGAAGTTTAAAACTTTTAGTTCAGTTATTATTATATACAATATATTGTAGCAGGACCGCGAGTACGGCAACCAACTGAGCTAGCAGCAGGTCCTGATTGTCCTGCGCAAACTCATGTTGCTTGTTTCCTTTTCTTAATCGGTGTCGAAAACTTACGCGGTCTTTCTTTTATTCGTTTGTGCTCGAGTTGTTAACTTCTTGTAAAAGCTAATTATCGGAGAGATCCTTTGTGGTTCGTCGACCTGGACTTTTTAGGTGAGTACTTCGCAATTATCGTTGAATTTGAATGCTTTTCTGGCGGCCAATTAACCTCTAAACTTGTCGTGGTTAATTGTGCCACGTGTGCTTTGCCTCTGTTAATGTAGACACCGCTTTTTAGATTTTTGGCTTGCTTGTTGTAAGAATTGGTTGAAACTGCGGTGCTTTTGGTTCAATATACTGCTTGCTTGGAATTCCTGTTGTGCGTTTTATTTCTGGCCCTGTACCACTCTCCACAACTTGGCGCCCAACGTGGGGCCAGAAATCGACAATTTAAGGAAACCAGCGGCTTACGATGAGTTTAAACCATACTCCGGTTGCACGGGACCAATATCAACTGCGATCTGGCGTAACCGCAAATCGTCGTGGACATATAACAACGCCTAAAGCGCCAACGATTGTTGTGCCAAACCCAACTCAACACCACGACAACCCGGGAGCAGGAGCAACGGCAAACCACCCCACAGTGGCCGGATTACCCGCCAGTTTGTCTCCAAACCCCTCGGAGGCATCCACTGTGACGTTGAATACGGGTTCGGGGAACCAAGTGCAGCAGCACGGCGGTATTCGACTACAAGGATCCACAGGAGCCATACCCAAATCAAATGGAGGAGGGGCTTCCGTCGATGCCGCTAAGTGGGTTCCCCAAAGTAATAGTAGATGGGCTACACCGAATTTTGAAGCGCAACATAAAGAGGTCGTAGAAAAACTTGATAACGTATATTATAGACACCCGTCGTACCATAGACAATCAAATGCTTGTGAACGCCCGCCTTATGCGGGGCCACAAGCAAACTTAACTAACTATAGCACTAACGCTTGGGCTGGTTCTGGTCTAAATTCAAACGTGACAAACAACCGCGACTTTTTCACTAATAATTCGATACCACGCCCGTTAGTACCAGCCCAAGTTACTATGGCTAGCGATACACCAACACCTGCCGCAGCTGATTATGTAATGCTACCCTCCACGGCTTCACTGTTGGACGCTAGTAAACTGCTGCCAGTGTTTGATGGGTCGGAGGCTCTCCACCCTGTAGATTTTTGTAAATGTTAGAGAATGCAGTAGCCAGTACTCTGCTGGTGCCTGAAAACTTGCCTGTACTGTTTCGCACGGCCTTTAAGGGCGAAGCACAATTGTGGTTACAGGCTATGATGCCGATTTTTCGCGATTATAGCAGCTTTAGATCTGCGTTTTTGGAACAGTTTTGGGGTATTGACCGCCAGATGGCTATTAGGTTTGAATTAGAGTCGACAAAATACCACAAAGGATCTTACGTACAGCATTTTTTGAAATACGCCGCCAGGGGTCGGTACTTACAACCACCATATCCGGAAAACTTTCTCGTTTCCGCAATAGCGCGACACTTTCCCCCTAACATCTCGTGTTCGCTTATAGGTGCTTCACACTTTTCCGACGCGCTGCAACGCCTAAGACAAGCCGACTATTTTTGTAGCAATAAGCCTTCCGAAAGCACAGCTACAGTTGCATCTAATCCGGGTAGACTGTCGACCCAGCAAAGGTACTCCCAAAATAACAATTACAATAATAATTTTCGTAGAGATAGGGAACAATCCTTTCCAGAAAAAAGAATAGCACTTATTGACTCACAGGAATCGCCCGTGCCTAACGAACTTACGTGTTCGGAAAACTTACAGATGCTCCAACAGCCGGCCTCGAGTTGGAGCCGTCCAAAGGACGGACAATAAAAGAGGTCAACTTTTTCCTTAACTTCTTAAATAACCCGACGGACAAATTGTTGCAGGAGTGCGATTTTGAGCAGTCGGTTGAAAAAATTAAATCGCCAGTAGTAAGCATCACGGTCGCAGCAGTGTCTAAATCAGCTTTACTGGATACCGGAAGTGAAGTCACTGTGCTTTCGCAAACAGTTTGGGAACAGTTTGTTACGTTGGATCCAGGTATTCCAATTTTTCCGGTATCGGGTGTTAGGATCTCGGGGGCGTTCAAGGCTAAGCAAAAAAAGGTCACACACCAGGTAATGCTAACTTTTCAGATAGGGACACTGTCGTTCTGTCATGAGTTTTTGCTTATACCCAACTTAACTTATCCTATTATCTTAGGCGTAGACTTCTTGAGCCGCGTACGCGCTAAATTGGACTTGGACGCTAGCGAGCTACAGGTTTTTGTACAACAATCGTGGCACACTATCCCTTTCGTTGAGTGTCAACATTACTTGTCTCCGCCAGATAACCCTTCGTTTAAGGCTATGGCTGTTAATCATGGCCGGCCCTCAGCCAACCAAAAGGGCTTAGCACTGGAACCGTTAGATTTTCGCGACGCTATAGAAAAGGCAGACTTGGTGCGTGACGATCGTATTAAGTTTACTGCTATTTTGGAACGAAATTCATTCTTGTTTTTAAGTATTCCCGGGCGTACTCACCTCTATCTTAACGAGATAAAACTGACTACGCAGGTACCGTTCCAGCAAAAGCCCTACCCTATACCTTTTGCACACCGTGCTGCGGTACAGCAAGAAATGGAAAAAATGGTGGCACATGGCATTATTGAACGTGCGAACACCCCCTACTGCTCACCACTGGTTACAGCTGTAAAAAAGGATTCCTTGGTAACAGTTTGTCTAGATGCCCGTAGCTTGAATAAAATAATGCAACCTGACGTAGAGCAGCCACAGCCTGTTGAAGATATTATCAGGAATTTGTCGCATGTGCAATACATGACCTCATTAGACTTAACAAACTCGTATTTCCAAATACCTCTCCGTCCAGCAGATAGGAAGTATACGGGATTTTTGCACGGCGGAAAGTCCTACCAGTTCTGTGTCCTGCCTTTTGGCCTAAAGACCGCCGTAGCTAGCTTTAGTAGGTGTATGGATATAGTACTGGGTCCGGAGCTTAGGAGCTTTGTAGTCTCGTATGTGGACGACCTTCTGATATACTCACAATCGTTTGCCGAGCACATGTTACATCTACAAGCCGTGTTCGACCGCCTACGCTTGGCAGGGTTCACTTTACGCCTGAAGAAATGTAAATTTTTCAGGTTGGAAATGAATTTTTTGGGTTACGTAGTCAGCAAGGACGGTACCCGGCCAGATCCAGAGCGGGTCCAAGCCATACGGGATTTCCCACAACCTAACAACGTCAAACAAGTGCAAGCTTTTCTAGGACTTTGCAATTTTGATCGCGCGTTTAGTGAACAATTTGCAACCCAGTCGGAGCCACTGGTAACTCTGCTGCGGAAGAAACAAGTTTGGTGCTGGGGCAAGCCACAGGCGGACGCTTTTCAGTCACTAAAGTCACTGCTTTCGGACGAAACCTTTTTGTGGCACCCTCGTTTTTCAGAACCGTTTGTAGTACAGACAGATGCTAGTGATTGTGGCTTGGGGGCCGCGTTGTTCCAATGGGTCGATGGGAAAAAGCGGTATATCGCTTTTGCAAGTAGGCTTCTGCTCGCCCGGGAGCGTAACTACAGTGTTCCAAAGAAGGAAGCGCTACCTGTCGTCTGGGCCCTTCAGAAGTGGAGGGTATATCTCCTGGGCACACATTTTACTGTGTGTAGTGACCACCGGAGTCTGGTCTATTTAGCTACGTGTAGGTTGTTGTCAGCTCGCAGTACTAGGTGGGTTTTAGCGTTAGAGGAGTATGATTTTGAGATACAGTACGTACCGGGCCGCGAAAATTTTGTTGCGGACGTTCTTTCAAGACATACAACTGGACGCCTTCCGTCCCCAAGTAATAAACTTTTTCAGGTCTTTACCGTGAGTCCTCTTCCGCCTAACTGTTTGCAGCTCAGGGACAAGCTTCCTTAGGCACAAAAGGAAGACCCAAAACTGGGGGCTATTCGACAGGCACTCGCTGTTCCCGATTCAAAATTGGATCTCCGATTTTTCATTTCGGCCGATTTGCTGTGCCATCGCCGAGGAGAACAGGAGCAACCTTTAATCTGCATTCCAGTTTCTTTAGTTGATACTTTGGTGGAGGGGTTTCACGTGGCTATAAGGCATTTTGGCGTACACAAGACTTGGTGCGCACTACGTCAAGAGTGCTGGTGGCAAAATATGTCGAGAGACATATTAAGCGTGTCGTATCCCGTTGCGTGGAATGTCAAACCACAAAACATTCGACATTACCAAAATTTCCGTTAACGCCCATAATACCTACCGGGCCAGGCGAGTTGCTCGCTGTAGATTTGTTTGGTCCTCTACCTAGATCAAGGGGCGGCGCAACTTGCATTTGCGTATGCCTCGACGTCTTCACAAAGTATGTGACACTTTACCCCCTCAAACGTGCTACTACTACCGCAATACTTAACCGCTTAACGAAACATTACTTTCTAGAGTTCGGGGCTTCTAAGCTACTTCTCACGGACCATGGCACACAATTTACGGCAAAGGCGTGGTCGTCAGTTCTCAATAGGTTCGATGTTAGGGCTACGTTTTGTTCGGTTAGGCACCCACAGGCGAACCCGGTGGAGCGGGTTATGCGTGAACTCGGTAGGCTTTTTAGGTTACTTTGCCATACTAGTATGGCAATGTAGAGACCTACTGACGATACAGCCCCCGGCCAAGAGATGGCGCAGGGAGAAAGGATGGTCAACAAAAACGGACTCTCGCGGATAGACTCTCCGACGACACACATGTATTTTCATTCTTGACATTATAAGTTAATTCGATTATTGGAAATAAAGTTAATATAGAAAATCTAGTGCCAATTATATTGAACGTCCCAGAACCGCCACAGTGGTGACCCCGACGTGATCTGTGTGTGATTATATTGTGTGTTCTGGTGTTTAATCAGCTCTGGATTTTTCCACAAGAGGCAAGTTTGCTGACGCCATTTTTTTCAAGTGGTACAAGCGCTGCTGAAGGCCGGTACGCGGGGCTATAACCGTGCAACCCATCAGAGAATTAAATATCCTCTGCATCAAGGCGCAAACTAACCTCAATTATCAATACAGTGGTCAGCTTAATTATTGGTGAGTTTCCAAGCTTTATTTTACTAAGCATGCCGGACCCATCAGATCAACAGGAAATTGCAAGAGTTTCTGTTAAATTACCCCCATTTTGGAGACGGAATGTCAAGGTTTGGTTCTGCCAAATCGAATCTCAATTTGTAACAGCTAATATTACTGCCGAACTGACAAAATACCACTATGTTATCGGATCGTTAGACAGCGAGGTAGCAGAATCGATTTCTGATCTTATTTCAAGGGCTTTATCTGCAACTCCATACACGGACTTAAAAGCGAGACTAATTGCAGAATTCGAGCAATCGGAAGGTGCGAAAGTAAAAAAACTGTTGACCGAAATGGAACTTGGCGACAAACGACCATCAATTTTACTAAGAGAAATGAGATCGCTTGCTGGAACACAAGTTACGGACGAATTCCTTAAAACTTTGTTTTTACAACGTTTACCGACTAATGCAAGATCTATTCTTGCCACATGTGCTGACGGTTTGGACAATGTCGCTAGCATGGCGGATAAAATTTTGGAAATGACACCTAACCAATCTGTGTACGAAGTCAACGCAACAACCTCGGCAACAGCACTTACTGCCGATCGATTAGATAGGCTGGAAAAACAACTGTCTGATTTAACAATTGCTCTTAAAGGAAATAGAAGCAGATCTACTTCAAGAAACAGGCAAACGCGATCGAATTCCCCTCATCAACGAAGCAGTGGTCTTTGCTGGTACCATTTTAAATTCCAAGAACGTGCTAAGAAATGCACAAAACCATGTACGTATGACAATTCCAATCCGGAAAACTAAATGGCTCGTTTCTTTCGGCGACGAGTGACGCAGCCTCCAGATCAAGTCGCTTATTTGTTGTAGATTCAAAAACAAATTTAAAATTTTTAATTGATTCTGGAGCAGATGTATCGGTTTTACCTCCATCACCATTTCAAAAGAAAATATCTTGCAATCTGGAATTATACGCTGCCAATGGTTCAACAATTAAAACCTACGGCGAACGTCTTCTAGACATCGACATCGGCTTAAGGCGAACGTTTTGCTGGCCATTCAAAATTGCAGACGTCAATCAGCCAATTATTGGTGCGGATTTTCTTGCGGAATTTAACCTACTTATCGATTTAAAACAGAAACGTTTATTAGACAAATCAACACAATTGTCAGTTAACGTTTTGACTGCTCGAGTCGATCAGCCATCAATTCTTCTTATTTCACCGCAACAAAAATTTTCAAGTTTAATTAAGCAATATCCAAACTTACTCAAGCAGGATCCGCATTTTCAAGAACAACAAAACGAAGTCTACCATTCATTAATTACATCAGGTCCTCCGGTGTGTGCAAAAGCAAGACGATTGTCTCCGGAAAAACTTAAGATTGCCAAAACTGAATTTCAGCAAATGGTAAATTTGGGCATCTGTAGACCTTCTAACAGTTGCTGGTCCAGTCCACTACATTTAGTTTCGAAAAAAGATGGTTCTTGGCGACCGTGCGGCGACTATAGAGCCCTAAATGCTGTTACTCAACCGGATCGATACCCGATTCCACATTTGCAAGACTTTAACTGTCAATTAGATGGAAAAACGATATTCTCCAAAATTGATTTAGTACGAGCGTTTCACCACATTCCAGTAGCTCCCGAAGACGTTGCCAAAACAGCAGTAATAACTCCTTTTGGACTATTTGAATTCCTGAGAGTACCTTTTGGTTTACGGAATGCCGCTCAATCATTCCAACGATATATTCATTCGATACTAAATGGACTTTCGTTTGTCTTTTGCTACATTGACGATATTTTGGTTGCATCATCAAATGACGAGGAACATACAGTTCATCTCAAAGCACTTTTCGAGAGATTGAATCAGCACAATATCAACATTAATCTTGCAAAATGTGTCTGGGGTGTTCAAGAAATTTCATTCCTGGGATATAAGGTTTCTGAAAAGGGAATTTTGCCGCTAGACGAACGAGTTAAAGCAATTCAAGAATTTCCACTGCCAAAGACTGTAATGGAACTTCGTCGATTTTTGGGATTAATAAATTTTTATCGCCGCTCACTGCCAAACTCCGCCAATGTTCAAGCTAAACTTTTTAATTTAACTCGCGATAATAGAAAACGAGACAGCAGGAAGATAGAATGGACAACAGAGAACTTACAAGCGTTCGAACAATTGAAATCTGATTTGTCAGCAGCCACGCTTCTGGCTCATCCGTCGAAAGACTTACCATTAGAGCTTATGGTTGACGCTTCCGATTTTGCTATGGGCGGCTCTCTTTCACAAATCAGAAACAATATATCAGAACCTCTCGCATTCTTTTCCAAAAAGTTTAGCAAAGCTCAAGCTAATTACAGTACTTACGATCGAGAACTCTTGGCAGCTTACTCAGCAATTAAATATTTTCGGTTTATGTTAGAAGGACGCAACTTTTCCATCCTTACTGATCACAAACCGCTAACCTACGCATTCCATCAACGTTCCGAAAAAGCTTCTCCTCGACAACTTCGACACCTAGACTATATTGGACAATTCACTACATCAATTAAATACCTACCAGGTAAAGAAAATGTTGTCGCTGATGCCTGTTCTCGGATAAGCACTATAGAGATTCCCGCAACGGTTTCATTCGAAGAAATTGCAAAAAGGCAAGCAAAGGACAATGAACTGATTCACCTTAAACAATCATCTACCTGCTCGTTGAAATTCGATACTATGAAACTACCCAGTGGTGCTGATTTAGTATGTGATTCATCTTGTGGCAATCTGAGACCGTACTTACCTCAAGAATTCAGAAAACCAGTTTTTGAGGCATTACACAACTTAGCTCACCCTGGAATGCGAGGATCTATTAATCTTGTTCGGAAATCATACGTGTGGCCATCAATGAAGAAGGACGTCAAGTTTTGGGCTAAATCTTGTATTCCTTGTCAGAGAGCTAAAATTAATAAACACACATCTAGCGCCATAGGTACTTACCAAGAACCAAATAGCAGATTCGAACACATCCACATCGACATAGTTGGACCTTTACCACCATCTAATAATTATACGTACCTGGTCACCATGATTGATAGATTTTCGCGATGGCCAGAAGCGATTCCTGTTCAAGATATTTCGGCAGAAACAATTGCAAACGTTGTGCTATCGGCATGGATATCTCGATTTGGAATACCCAAACGCATTACATCAGACAGAGGACGACAATTCGAATGTAATCTGTTCAACCATCTCACCAGGTTATTAGGAATTCATCACATCATGACAACCGCCTACCACCCTGCTGCGAACGGCAAAATAGAACGATGGCATCGTGCTCTTAAATCAGCTCTTAAAGCACAACTCAGCGACAACTGGGTCGAAAAGTTACCCATGGTGCTTCTCGGGCTTCGGGCTTATGTGATCCCAGAGTATATGACTACTGCAGCAGAACTAACGTATGGAACCGGAATCAGGTTGCCATCGGATTTTTTCGCAGAGCAGGAAACCACAACAGACATTCCAACATTTGTTTTCAATCTCAAACAATCTATGAAATCTGTCAGGCCAGCAGCTGTACAGCACCGAAGTAAAAAGAAAATGTTTATTCATCCAGAATTGATGTTAACGTCACATGTATTTCTTAGACATGATGCTACTAGAAAACCACTTCAGCCTGTTTACGACGGCCCACTTAAAGTAATTTCCAGATCAGAAAAGTTTTTTGTTATAGAAACTCGTTCAGGAAATCGAACAATCACTATCGACAGACTCAAGCCAGCATTCCTGCTAAACGAAGCAAACCACGCCGAAATAGATAATGACGTATCATACCCCACACTACCTGTCAATGATCAACAGACCATACGAAAAACAACACCAAATAACGAGCTGCATACAGACGTTTCGAAAACCTTACCTGCAGTAACAAAAACCACCAGGTCAGGTCGCCGAGTTAACTTCCCGAAGAAGTTCCTCAGCGTCTTCACTAGGGAGGGAGTATATGGCAATGTAGAGACCTACTGACGATACAGCCCCCGGCCAAGAGATGGCGCAGGGAGAAAGGATGGTCAACAAAAACGGACTCTCGCGGATAGACTCTCCGACGACACACATGTATTTTCATTCTTGACATTATAAGTTAATTCGATTATTGGAAATAAAGTTAATATAGAAAATCTAGTGCCAATTATATTGAACGTCCCAGAACCGCCACACTAGACATGTCCGTTGGGCGTTTGAGGCAGACAGAGTTGCATACCTAATTAACAATGTCGTCCACCAGTCCACTGGATTTGCCCCAGTGGAGCTGCAACTTGGCAAACCGCCTACAAATCTACTTTACCAAATACTAGCACTACCCAAGAAATTGGCAATGTCAGATAACCATGTTAAGCTGTATTTGGCTAAAGAATCGCTTATGTCCGCCGCTCAGCTTCTAGTCCAAGTAGTCCGACACACCATTTCAGTGTGGGCGATTTAGTTTTGCTTAGGGCCAGCCCAGTTTCTTCCGCGGTGGATGGCGTGACCAAAAAGTTCTCCTTGTTGTTTGAGGGGCCTTATCGTTTGGCAAAGAAAATTGCCACGTTTAGTTTTATTTTAGTAGATTCCGTTTCAGGGGAAGAAAGGGGTCAATTTCACTCCTCGCATTTCAAACCATACATCCACTGAATGGAATAGATTAGATTTAGCACTTTTTCAGTATTGGGTACAAAATCTAGGGGGGGGGGGGGGCAGTTGTAGCAGGACCGCGAGTACGGCAACCAACTGAGCAGCAGGTCCTGATTGTCCTGCGCGAACTCATGTTGCTTGTTTCCTTTTTCTAATCGGTGTCGAAAACTTACGCGGTCTTCCTTTTATTCGTTTGTGCTGAAGTTGTTAACTTCTTGTAAAAGCTAATTATCGGAGAGATCCTTTGTGGTTCGTCGACCTGGACTTTTTAGGTGAGTATTTCGCAATTATCGTTGAATTTGAATGCTTTTCTGGCGGCCAATTAACCTCTAAACTTGTCGTGGTTAATTGTGCCACGTGTGCTTTGCCTGTGTTAATGTAGACACCGCTTTTTAGATTTTTGGCTTGCTTGTTGTAAGAATTGGTTGAAACTGCGGTGCTTTTGGTTCAATATACTGCTTGCTTGGAATTCCTGTTGTGCGTTTTATTTCTGGCCCTGTACCACTCTCCACAATATTCATTTTTGCAAACTATTTAGTTATATTTTAATTTTTGCTAAAATAAAGTTTTGCGCAGATAGTTAACGAGCTAAAGCTCTCGGCCTTTAATCAAATTATTAATGCTTGATAAGTTCTCGTTTAAATTATTAAAATGCAAGCTTTCTTGATAAATTAATGAAAAAAAAAATAGCCGGCTATTTGTAAAGGTCTTGTGGTATTACTGTTGATTATTTAACTGAACTGGAACATATAAGCAACACTTCCATTAAATTTGAGTTAGCAAACACTTCTATTCAATTTGAATTATGTGAAGGAAACTGTTCGATTGGCGATTTCAATTATTATATTAATGCTTTCTTTAATTAATAACACATTAAGCTTGAATCAAGCAACCGATTGTCATCTGATTATTAACTAATATTTAATATTTATTATTTTAATTAAAATACACGAGCAAAATTAGTTATTTTTTTATAATAACTTACATTTTGCTACTTGTATAAATAACTATTTTAAAAGGGTAATTTGGAACATGAGCTCTTATACATGTTGGTAAAAATTACCTCTGCAAACTTTTTATTATTTTTTATACCGGATCGTTTATAGTGTTTCAAAAGTAAACTTTTTTACTCCTATTATTTTTTGTTTAAACTAATATTTTTTGAGGTATTATTGATTTATTAACTGCATGTCGACTGCACTTTAATATTAAAACTAAAACAATAAAACCAAAATACACGGCAATGGCGTTGATTTTTATAAAATTTAAAGGTTACTTAAATAATGCACGCTAATTATTATACAAACAGAATCAACAATATCTACTGTAACGGATCAAGAACTACTTCAAGATGACTTAGATTGTCTATATGCATGGTCAATCATAAATAAACTTCATCTGAATATCTCGAAATGCTTTGCTTTCATGATAACAAAATCAAGATCCAACTTAAATTTTACTTACAGGCTAAATAATCAATCATTAAAAGCAAAATCTGTAATAAAAGATTTGGGTATCCTATTCGATAAAAAACTCACTTTCGGTAATCACATAAATAACATGGTTTCCAAGGCATTAAGCTGTCTAGGATTTATAACTAAAGTCAAACCGTTTTCGTTCTGAGCTGTGTGTTCCCAGCTGATTGCGCCTGCAACAAATCACTTGAAGGTCATGTAAACATTTTACCAGTAGCGTAGAATGTCTTCCAAGCATCTGCGACACGCCAGTACAAAAATAAAAGATTATATTCATACGACGCTACTGAACGAAAACAAGACGAAAGACATACGTGCATGTAACTTCTTTGTCATTCATATGGATTGTATTCATAAAATCTGTGAAGTCATGTCGCAGCGCTGGCAGACATACGTTCCTGTGATTGTTAGCATATACTGTAATGCGCTGGCACAGCGTAGCAATAAAAAAGTACGTCTAGCACATTCGATACCAGGGACCACAACGCAAGCAAGTCGACTATAGATTTAGTAAAGATCTCTCTATAAATTCCTACAAATTGTTGTATTTTGCGTTAGTAAGTTCTACAATGAAATATGGCTCACTGATATGGTCTCCTCTGTACACCGTTCATATTAATGCAATTGAAAAAGTTCAGAAAAGGTTTCTTCGGCAATGTGCCTTTAAACTTGGAATCAATGATCGGAGAACACATGTATTACCACAGAACATATACCACGAGAAGTGCGACCTCAATGCTATGAACTGAGAAACAAAAGTAACAAAGATAGGTATATTAATGACAATCTGGGTATGTAGGCGGAGCTTAAGTGGCGCGATATTTAAATGTTTGACTGTTCTAATATTCAATTTATGTTTGGAAATAGTAGAAATAAAATGATATAAAATGGTTTAAAAAATGTATTTAAATAAAAGTATGTAAACAAATCAAACTTGAAAAACAACTAAAACTAAATAGACCTATATGTGGTAACCAAACTAAATCTTACAAAACGTAATAATACAAAAATCACAATATGCATTTACTACAAAAAAATAACATTAAAAAAACTATAAAAACGAAAAACAGCATATAAAAGTATATCTAATAAAAAAATAATAACATCAAATCAGACTTTAAAAGCAGCTAAAACTATCTGTGGTAACCAAACTAAAGACTAATAGTATGAAGTAACAATACAGAAATCACAATATACGAGAGAATATGCATTCACTCCAAAAAAATAACATTAAAAAAAATTTAAAAACAAAAAACAGCATATAAAAGTCTATCCAATAAAAAAATAATAACATCAGACTTTAAAAGCAGCTAAAACTATCTGTGGTAACCAAATAAAAACTAATAGTATGAAATAATAATAAATGAAAATAAATTAAATAAATTTCCTGATTTTATTTAAATGGCTTGATTTGGCTGTTTTTCTAGATTTTTCCCTCACGTAGTGGAACAAGAAAAACCGAATACTCTTTTTTATAATTTCCAACTCACTATTATGTAACTTACAGGTATTAATAAAATTATATTTTGATATAAATAATTTTTCAAAAGTACTTTCCAACAATTCAGTGTGCCCATTATGATCCAAAAATAAAAATAAATTAGATTGAATATTGTCGATAAGTTGCATCACATTCTTATGTGGATACATCAATCTTTGAATACCATCGTTTTCTTTTAAATATATAAATTTACAGTTTGTTGAAGAAGTTGAACATAATAAATAATCATTACAAATTTCACAGTTAGGAATATTTGTTTTTTTTTAAATATATCCTGCAACATAAGCTAAACCTTGATCATCTGCAGGATTTATTTCAATCAAATCTTTATACAAAATATCAAATGTATGTGCGTTTGATTTGTTTGTATGTTCCATATCAGATGATTGCTTAGTTGTTGCATTTGTTGATGTATTTTCTTGACTAGATTTTTTTTCCAGCCATCGTGTAAGATTATCTAATTGTTCGCAATTATCATCTTCACAGTTTCCAATGTTTTTTGGTTTAGATAAGTTATTGACTGTACTGGTTTTGAGAGCAGCTGTAAACTGATGGCAAGTCGGGTTATCATTTTGAACACCATGTTGACGTATAACACAAAATAAATTTTCTATAATGTCCTGATTCAAGTTTCGAGTCATTAAGTAGGATAGTCCGTTTTTGCTTAATTGTTTCCAGAGATATATAATTGATCTTATTGTTACTTGCCATCCTTTTGCAAATAAATATTTATTTGATACATTTTTGTTAGATTTTAGATCAATAAATTTCCAATCTCTAATTTGAATTAACATTTTTGACCAAAATTCCAAATGACAAGAATTTTTTGATACGGAACATTTAAATTGATTTTTGCCTTCGGGAGGATATACCGTCGAACCATTAAGTGAATCAAACAAGGAATCAATGTTTTCAATAAATTTACAGATATCAATTGCTGACTGAGGTAATGCATTGAAAAAAATGTATGTTTCCATAGCCGCAGCAACAGTGCGACTTAATTGACGAGCTGCTATTTTTACTTTCATTTTATTAAAAGTATTTGAAAAATTGAAATGGTCAGCTTGCAATTTTGGAAGCAATCGAATACTTCGTGTTTGATCCATTTGGAAGGTCTTTTCAATATATTCAAAGTTTGCTTCTTGAGAACCATCATACACAATTTTGCAGTCCAAAAGCGCGTTGCGGGTATTTTTTAATAAGTGCGGAACGTCATATATAATAACTATTGGATGGCTATCAACAAAAAACATATATGGTATTGCATAATCGTTTGTTGTTTCTTCGGTAAGCTTTTTCAAAGCCGCGCCGTTTGTTGGACCCTGGTCGCATACTGTCGCAACTACTTTCAAAGCCATGAGTTGCAGTTCAGATATTATATATACAATTAAATTTTTTAAATTAATGGTGTCAATTGTCGCTGCGGTAAAATAATGAGCAATTGTTTGCTTCCAGGATCCACACAAACCTCGAACCATAAAAACTAGAGCGTGCTTCGCTATTATATTTTGTCGGCCAAGGTGTCCTAGGTCCACATATCCACTAATTACTTGTTTGTCACATCTATAGTAAAAGCCTGGTGACAATGAAATTTCATCAAAAACCACACTGCAATATTTTTCAATTTCCCGCATGGTCTTTATTTTGGATTCAATTGCAGACCTTACAACTGGATTTATACCTGTCTCACACGCAATTTTTGCTAATTCATACTTTAGTGTCCTGGTTGATGGGAAACAAAAGTACGCTTGTAAATATTTATACAATTTAGGACTTCTTTTGTATAACGACAAAGCAAAACATTTGTCAGCAGTCGAAAACCTGTAGCCATGTGGTACCTTTTTTGCATTTCGTACTTGGCAATCAATAAACGTCGCTGTTACTTGGTTTAATTGTGTATGTACAAACTGAAATTCATTATTTTCGTACATCTTCTTAATTTTTTTAAATTTAATTTGTTTTCTTTTAACTTTGATTTCATTTTACATATTGTAGAAACTGTTTCTCTATGAATTTTGTACATTAATGATTTTCTGGGGGTTAGATCTTTCTTTTTTAAACCAATTTTAGAAAGCATTGATTTATTGCTTAATTCACTTAAATTAGGTTCAACCGGTTCATTGCTTGATGAGCTAGGCTTGGGTGTTATCAAACGAATACTATCTTCTACAAAGCTACGCGGTTCTAAAGTATCAGGATCAGCTTGGGTGGTGTTGTTAGACGATGTGTTACTTGCTGTACTAATTTTTCTCTCTTTTGTCCTTTCTAAACTTTCTAAACCAAAAACCGTTGGAATTGCATTAGGAAATAAACGTTTTTTTGTACAATTGATAAACGATGATATTGAAAAATGATCCTCACATATTCTGTAACTATGGTTTAATTGTTTTGTGCCTGGAATGTTACACGCATTTTTCCATATATTTTGAAATTCTAAGTTCACAGGAAATTTATAAAAATGCTTATTTTTGTAAACCCGGTCTAAAATTTTTGAAAAATATTTGTTCTGACATTTTGGATAGCAGCATTTAAATTGAAAATATCCTATTGCACTCATTATTGCTTTTAAAAAAAAACAAAGCAGTAAAATAAAAAGGAAAACCGAGAGCAAAACCTGCACAGAAATCTCATTGTGGAATGGCAAGTGTTCAACAATACCACAATAAATTTACAGTAAAATGAGTATTGGATAACTCCTTAATACTAAATCTAAATCTATTATATAGTTACCACAGCTAGTCATAGTCAGTCTCCACTATCACATGGTTTCCTTGATTTTATCTAACAACTAACTAAAAACTAAA
Source organism: Cryptophagus acutangulus (assembly GCA_963556235.1). Lineage (NCBI taxonomy): Eukaryota > Metazoa > Arthropoda > Insecta > Coleoptera > Cryptophagidae > Cryptophagus > Cryptophagus acutangulus. Next base: position 10,439,153 of record OY744560.1, read on the forward strand.
GAGATGTTTTAATGTTTCAACCCATGTTGTCTTGGAGTTTGGATTGGACTTTTCCGAATTTCTGTTCGGTATCGACAGTGTTCGACCATCAACAATATCTTTTAATGGTGGGCCTGTCAAATATATAGATTAATAATGTACAGAAAATCGCTAAATTCACAAACCTCAAAATTATTGAAGACAATGATTGATTGTACAACCGAGAACGTTGAATGGTAGGGATTACAAACCTAACTATACCATAGAGTATATACAAAATGGTCATGCCACAAATTCGTGGCTTCGTGCATAGAATAAGAAAACTTCGTGTACAGAACATAAACTTAACCTTAATGGCAATTGACGTTTTATTTGATCAACAAAATCTAGGGACTTTTTACTTTTAAAAACTAGAAGTTTTTCTTTGACAACTGACAACTTGGGTATGTATGTTTCTAGATAGGTCTATATTGCTTTCACCTCCCTGTGTATTACTGGCTTTGACTGAAGTTGACACCTTAGAGACTCGCAGAACGCATGCAGATTTGTCCTTTTTTTACGATTTAATTCGAGAGAATTTAGATTTTTCACATATGTTGCAAGATATCAACTTCAACATTAATTACCGATTCAGGGAAAGTGACTTTTTTAAGCTTAATGTCTGTTTAACAAATTATTATTTTCATAGCCCACTGATAAGAGTGCAATGGCACTTAAACTCCTTGAACATTGATATTTTCAACATATCGAAATCCAAATTGAAGAAATTGAACAAATCAACACAGCTTGAATATCCTACAAATGTGTGAACTACATTTATATGTTTTTTATATTTATAATCTGTTAAGCTGTCTGTTTCCAAATTTTTAACTAATCTGTTTCTGATGATCAGAGGCTATAATACTTGTTTTATAATTGTTCAAATAATTGTTATTCAATTATTAATAGAAGAAATTAACTTTTGTTACAACTTAAATATTAGGTAGCACTTGAAATTATTATATTTTTTTTTTCTTTTAATTCTATAAATTCAATCTCTCTTATACAAAAAACGTATCTTATAAAGAAATCTATAAGATTATCTTAAAGAAAGTAAACTAAATAAACACATATTTATTCATTGTATTAGTTATTTGTAAGTTCCCATACATAACGCGAAAAACAGAACTTGTTTTAATTGTATTAAATTTTATTTTAAATAACTATATGATAATGTAATTACTTAATCAATTAATTGCTAAATAAACAAATAAAATACGTATAATACAGAATGTTTTAGAAATAAATGCACAACAAAAAAATAATAATAATAAAATAAATAATAAACATAGAAGAATTGGCCACTCTTTTATAGAATTATTTTTTATGGAATTGACATCAATTTTTGTCTTCACAAACATCACATTTGCGCTTTCAACAAATGTTCAAAGTGACCACCACCTTCGCTAATACATAACCGAATACGTTTTAATAGAGAAAATGTTATACGTTCTAACGACACAACATTTTCTCGCTCAACATTTTCAAACTCATTTGCAGCGTGTAAAATTCGAATCCATAATTCGTCTCATATATTTACTGGTGTTGCATAGACTTTTCTTTTCATTGTACCCCAAATCGAGATATTTAACGGATTTAAATCTGGTGATCGCGGTGGCCAGTTCTGCGGTGCATCCAGTCCTCGTCCAATCCATCGTTCAGGAAATCTCTCATTCAAGTATTGCCTACCAAAATGAGGTGGAGCACCGTCGTGCATAAACCACATGCGTTGTAAACATTTAAAGGCAGTTCATCAAGTAAATCTTCCAATTGTATGCGTAAAAAATTTAAATAATCTGCGGCCTTTAAACGTGCTAGAAGTTCAATTGGTCCAACAAATCCTATGACGTTTCCTATGACTTCACACCAAACATTAATTGAAAACTGATTTTGGAAACAATTTTCTTTAAATGCATGTGGATTCTCATCGGCATACATGTGATTATTATGGAAATTTGTAATGCCAGTTCTATTATATTTGACCCATCGGTCATTAAAACAAAATTTCCAAAAGTCCTGGTTTACGAAATGTTGACCATTGGCCCACTCGCAGAAGTTTAGGCGCTGTACGGACAAATCTAGGGCAACCACAGTTGAGAGTCAAAGGCTTAAATCCTCCATTATCTCTTAAAGGCGCTCTACAGACAAAAATGTTTTTCTATTTGGTTTTCTGGCTGGAAACTTTTCTTCATAGCGCCTTTTTGCAGTCAACGAATTTCTATGACATTCGCCATGAGCAACATATCCGTTTGTTCATCAAACGAATAATCTGACACGACTCTTACAATTTAATAATTAATTTTGTTTAAACTATTATCGTGTAAGTCAAAGTGAACTTTAAATTTCAAAAAATCAACGCCAACGCTGTCTATTTTGGTTATAATGTTTTAGTTTTAATATTAATATGCAGTCGACATGTAGTCAATAAAGTAGCAAAATAAAGTTTGTAGTTAATCCATCAATCTCAAAATTGGAGTGAATTTAATTAAAATTCTGAGTAAAAACGCAAAGTCTTCTCCACTATAGTATTTATTTATTAGCGTTACATGTTTCGGTTAAAAACCATCATCAGACTGTTAAGAGATATTATTAGTTAACATGATTGGTTATAATATTATTAATTACCATTGACTAATATGAAATATTTTGTGGAGAAAGAAAATTAAAGAAATTTGACAAATATTAAATGACGTTAAATAAAACAAAACACTATTATAAAATACTATCATAAATAAGAGTTGATACAAAATTAAGTTGTTCATTTAGACAAAGAGAAGAGTTTTTATTTTTATAAATTTCATATATTTCTAAAAGGTTTAATTTGATACTTTTATTACAAATATGTAGTATAGAGAAATTAGTTTTTGGATCAAAAGAATGTTTTTGTTCTAAAATATGATTGGCAAAAGAAGATTGTGTATTCGTAATATCGGAATTTTGAAATTTTTGAATTAGTTTGGTATGTTCATCAAATCTGTTAATAAATTTTCTGCCTGTTTGTCCAATATAAAAAGAACTACAATAATTACAAACTAATTTATAAACACCAGATTTATCATGAGTTTGAAAATGTTGAGCGAGAAAATGTTGTACTCAAATTATGATTTGTATTAAAAGATTTTTGAATATTGTGTTTTTTGAAAATTTTTGAAATGTTTAAAGAGAGATTACCGAAATATAATAATGATCTATAAATTTTGTTCTCAGGGTTAATAGTTAAATCAAAAGTTAAATTGAATTTAATATAATATTGATGATATAATTTATTAATAATATTTATAGGATAATTATTATTAATTGCAATTTGTTTAATTATGTTTAATTCTTTTTTGAATTGTGTATTATTTAAAGGAATCCGAAAAAGTCTATTGAAAAAAGAATGAAAAGTTGAATATTTTTGGGATAAAGGATGGTTTGAATGAAAAGGTATAATATTATCGGTTGTGGTAGGTTTTCTATAGATTTCAAAGTTAAAACTGTTATTTTTTTTTTTTTTTGGAAATGATGGTATCTAAATATACAATTGAATTGTTATTCTCAATATCTACAGTGAATTGAATATTTATATGTATATTATTAAAATAATGTAACAAATTGTTCAATTCAACAGCAGTGCCATCAAATAAAAGCAAAATATCATCATAACGATACCAAAAAATAATTTTATTGTTGAAAAATTTTGATTTAAAAACTTCAGATTCAAAAGTATCTATAAATGCATCAGCTAAAAACTTTTGAATCTGAAGTTTTTAAATCAAATTTTTTCAACAATAAAATTATTTTTTTGGTATCGTTATGTAGATGACATTTTGCTTTTATTTGATGGCACTGCTGTTGAATTGAACAATTTGTTACAATATATTAATAATATATAAATATTCAATTCACTGTAGATATTGAGAATAACAATTCAATTGTATATTTAGATACCATCATATTTCCAAAACAAAAAATAACAGTTTTAACTTTGAAATCTATAGAAAACCTACCACAACCGATAATATTATACCTTTTCATTCAAACCATCCGTTATCCCAAAAATAATCAACTTTTCATTCTTTTTTCAATACTTTTTCGGATTCCTTTAAATAATACACAATTCAAAAAAGAATTAAACATAATTAAACAAATTGCAATTAATAATAATTATCCTATAAATATTATTAATAAATTATATCATCAATATTATATTAAATTCAATTTAACTTTTGATTTAACTATTAACCCCGAGAACAAAATTTATAGATCATTATTATATTTCGGTAATCTCTCTTTAAACATTTCAAAAATTTTAAAAAAACACAATATTCAAATATCTTTTAATACAAATAATAATTTGAGTACAATTTTACTAAATTCTAAAGATAAAACTGACATTTTTGATAAATCTGGTGTTTATAAATTAGTTTGTAATTATTGTAGTTCTTTTTATATTGGACAAACAGGCAGAAAATTTATTAACAGATTTGATGAACATACCAAACTAATGGTGGTATTCTCTAACTCTATTTTAAGGTAACATTTTGTTATTTTATTAAAATAACAGAATGTTACAATTTTTGCAATTCTGTAAGCATTTTTAGGTTTGTTATTAACATTATTTTAATAACATATTCTGTAAAATAACATACGCATTTCGCGGAACGTTAAGGTTAGCTGAGCTCTGTTATAAAATCGAGTATGAAATGTTTTAAAAATCGAGTAGCCAAACAATTGCACTTTTTAAATAAGATTTTCAGTGAATTGTCTAGGCTAACGTCAATCGAAATGAACAACAACGATATTATACCGATTTTTGTTTACGCTTTACTAGCTGAAGATGAAAGAAGGTAAGATGTGGTTTTATCTATAAGAAAAATCATACTAGCTGTATTCTTTAGAAATTATATGAAACTATATAGAAAGCAGCTAAGAGATGCACAAAACCCCTTTGAAATGCCAGAGCAAGAGTTCCAATACGAATTTCGACTATCACGAGAAATAGTGAATTATTTGATTATATCTCTAGAACCACATATTGAACCGAACCAAAGATCAACTGCCTTACCCTTTCGCTTAAAATTGTTATTAGCAATATCCTTTTTGAGTCGTGGATCATATCAGCATTGCGTTGGTCAAAATTTTTGGCTTTCGGTTAGTCAGCCATCAGTAAGTAGGGCAGTTTCAGAAATTTGCCAACTGATATCTAATATATTGATGCCTATATGGGTTCAGTTTCCAACTACACCAAATAGTGTAGCTTCAGTAAAAGCAGGATTTTTTGAAAAATTTGGACTTCGAGGTGTTGTGGGTGCTATTGATGGAACTCACGTGAACATTATTGCTCCTCCAATAGCAGATGAAGCACATCCACCACATGTTTATTTAAATAGAAAGCAAGATTTTAGTATAAACGTTATGTTAATTTGCGATTCCCGAACCAGAATTTTGGCATGCAATGCTCGTTATCCTGGGCCAGTACATGATTCTGCAATATATAGAATGTCAGACATTAGAGCCCATTTATTGCAAAATTATGAAAATGGCGACACTACAACTTATTTAATTGCTGACAGTGGATACCCATTGGAACCTTGGTGTTTTACATCTTTTCAGGCAGTGCAAGTTGGTACACCGGAAGCTCAATTCAACAGCATGTTAAAATCTGCTCGAAATACAATAGAAAGGACTAATGGTATTTTAAAAAATCGATTTAGAGCTCTCCTAAAGCATAGAGTCTTACATTATCATCCTTCTAAAGCAGCATATATTATATATGCCGCCATAGTTCTACATAATCTAGCGCTTCATGCAAACCTAGATTTTAATTATAAAGAAAACGACCATGACGAAGATAATGATAATGATGATAACAATAATGCAGAAATTCTAGATAATGCTAATTATCTTAATTTAGGAAGACTAGCAAGAGAAAATTATATTCGAGAAAATATTCACTAATCAAAAAAATTTAAATTAATATTAACTTATTTATTTTAATTGTTGTTTCAATTTATACAAGAATTGTGTTGTTGTAAGTATCGCACTAACAAAGAAAACAGAAAAAATAAATGATAAAATAAAAAATAACAGAAAAAAAATGATAACAGAAAAAATGATAACAGTTTTTGAACTAACTGAATAATTTTCTTATTATTCATTATATACAAAACTGAAACCAGGATTCTCAAATTTGTATTTTGCAATTTCAAATTTCAGTTTGTTTACTTCCAAATCTAAAATTTTTTGTTCATGTTTTAATTTTATGATATTAAACTCGTCTTGATTTGAAGTATTTTCTTTGTAGTTTTTAAGTAGTTCTTGGCCTAACTCTTTTATGGTACTGCTTTCAGATTTCGAAGATGTTGGTTTTTGAAACAAAGGTATTCTTTCAGGCTTTCTCGATCTTTTTAAATGCGTCTTGTTGATAAATTCTTGTTGATGTTGTGAAGTCTCAAATTTTCTCTCAGTCATTTTCAATTTTTTTGAAGGCGTTTTGTTGAGTTCTCGTTGATCTCGTAGAGTTTCTGGTTCACATATTTCGTTAGTTTCACCCATACAAATATTAACCTCCAAATTTTCCATTTCCACATCATCTTCAAAAAGTATTTTTGCTTCATTAATTGTTTGTGCTAAATTGTTACCGGGTATATCGTTAAACGTTGACTGCAATCCACCTGCAACAGGAACTAAATTGGAGCCCGCCACTGTCACTCTACCCCAAACATTTAGTCCGCGTTCTTCTAAAGCAGTCATTTTAATGTCTGCAGCAGGGCCTCCGCCAGTTTTTTTAATATCCGCTGCCAAATTTCAATATTTTGCTCGAGTAGTGTTTTTCCAATTGGTGAATCTTTTTTTCCAATCAGTAGAACTCAACACGGGCCCAGAGTTGCAGCTATTTAACAACAAAGTCAAATCTTCCCATTTATTCAAATAATAGTTTTCCGGAATTGTAGGATTGATAGTTCCTGTACGAAATATTTCGTTTTCCTCCATAAATCTCAAATAGATCTCAAGTTGTTCTTCACTAGTTTTTTTCTCGCGTTTCTTTTTAGCAAAAGCCATAATTTTTATCTGAAGATAGTTGTCTATGATAATAAATGTATTGTGGTAATATTACACATGACGTTATATTACCTTTCAACTGATAATCAATTAATTTAAGCAAAAAATTCACGAAGCTTCAAATTATTTATATTTTTCAATTGCTAAATTGATAAATGTCAAAATTATTTTTCAAAATTCAAGGGTGTCTTAGAAAAAAAAAATGATATGTTATTTATAATTTTACATAGCTAGATAGAGAATACAAAATTATTTATGTTATTAACATAATGTTGGAATCCATTTTACAGAGCTATGTTATTAACATTACTTTAAAATAACCTAATGTAAAATAGTTTTTAGAGAATACTATCATAATTCAAAAATTTCAAAATTCCGATATTACGAATACACAATCTTCTTTTGCCAATCATATTTTAGAATAAAAACATTCTTTTGATCCAAAAACTAATTTCTCTATACTACATATTTGTAATAAAAGTATCAAATTAAACCTTTTAGAAATATATGAAATTTATAAAAATAAAAACTCTTCTCTTTGTCTAAATGAACAACATAATTTTGTATCAACTCTTATTTATGATAGTATTTTATAATAGTGTTTTGTTTTATTTAACGTCATTTAATATTTGTCAAATTTCTTTAATTTTCTTTTTCCACAAAATATTTCATATTAGCAATGGTAATTAATAATATTATAACCAATCATGTTAACTAATAATATCTCTTAACAGTCTGATGATGGTTTTTAACCGAAACATGTAACGCTAATTAATAAATACTATATTGGAGAAAACTTTGCGTTTTCACTCAGAATTTTAATTTTAAGTAGCAAAATCTAAGTTATTTTTTCACGAGTCGTAAATTTGTCCAACGAGGCGTCAGCCGAGTTGGACAATACGACGAGTAAAAAAACAACTAATTTTGCTCGTGTTGTATACACTATTTTTTGCAATTTTTAATTAAAATAATAAATATTAAATATTAGTTAATAATCAGATGACAATCGGTTGCTCGATTTAAGCTTAATTTGTTATTAATTAAAGCAAGGATTGATAAAACAGTTGAAATCGCCCCTAGGAACGAAAAATCAAACAGTTTCCTTCACATAATTCAAATTGAATAGAAGTGTTTGCTAACTCAAATTTAATGGAAGTGTTGCTTATATGTTCCAGTTTAGTTAAATAATCTTACTAATTGTGTAATTAATTTTATTAATAAATAAAACAATGCTGTTTTATAACATTTTGCCACGTTTTGAGCAATTTTTAAAAGAATGAAAAAAAAGTAAAATAATGAAAAAAAGTAGAAAAGAGTGAAAAATAGCTATTTTTAGTACAAGTCAGCAAAGTGCGTCATTTAATCACTAGTCTGAATGTTGGGCGCCCAAGCCGTAGGCGAGGGCCCCAATGAGACGTGTGATTAAATGACTTTGCTCACGTGTG
>OY744560.1:10447859-10502992 GCA_963556235.1 Cryptophagus acutangulus
AAACAAATGCTAGACTAAAAATAGTCATGTTGACATTTTTCTATGCTTGTTTTTTGTATATCAGTTTTTGTATACTTTTGTTGCTAATTGCGAATTTTGTTGCTGAAATGCAATACGACTCATAAAACTGCCAGAAAAAATAAGTACTGTGTTGCGGGCTCGTTATTTTTTCAGAGTTCAGTATTTTTCGTCATATTGCCAAGCAACAAAATTTTTATTGAAAAATTACAGCTTTACGTTCGACAATTCTACTTATGTATATATTATGACATATGAGTCAATGTTTTTTTCGGTTTTTGTCGATGTATGAGCGGATAAAATGAAACAAAATTTTTAGTGGATATTTAGTGGATATTGTAATATGATACCTCGTTATCTCCGTGACTACATGCACATAAAACTTATAAATTAAAGTAGTCTGACAATACTTGTCAAATTTTATTAATTAACATAAAATACAAAATGAGTCGATTGATTTCGATTTGTTCATTCGCAAAATTGTCTTGTTAAATTGCACTTGAACTTGTTTTTGATATCGGATATTTTTTGATTTTATTACTTAAACGAGGTTTCCTTTTGGCAAGGTTTCCAGGCAACCTTGTTTTCGTATAAACTAAAAAAATATCCGATAAAAAACAAGTTCTTGTGCAATTGCATACGACAATAAAAATGCTCTTGAGTAAATACATCTGAAAAATTTTATATATTCAAACTTATTTTTTTTTATTCAAACCAAATTTTAATCCTTTATTTGTCGTCACGTAAGCACGCTAATATCCAAGAAACATATTTAGAATTCCTTAAGGCTTGCGCACTACGAATAAAAAACATACCAAAAATAGCAATATCGGTGAATCGACTTAACCTTCTAAAGTTACAGTAGCCCAGTCAATTGGTGATTTGGGGATGCAATATTTGGGGAAGTTTTGATTTCACTCATTCTATATGTTTTTTGGGTTGCTAAACACGAATCTGGAGCTTCCCACGAAAATTTCTGAACGCAACATGGTTAAAATCGAGAAAAACCTCAAAATTTTTGGATTTTATTTTTATTTTTAGCTTATAATTGGAAAACCGTGCATTCTAGCTAAAACCAAGTTTGTTAGTAAATTAAAGAGCATAAAATTCTGCGTCAATTGACATATAATAACATTTCGTTTGGTTCAGTGATATGACCGCAATCAACAGTCAAAAAACGTCACTTTTTTTAACTTTCCTTAAAATTTCGTTAAGGCTATTTTTGAACGTCAATAACTTGAAAACGGCTTCTGATACGCAAAAATGTATGCAAAGAAAATTGTAGAGTATTTATTGAGGTCTTCTATCTTGATTGCTGTCAAACCTTCAGCATTAGTCTTCTCAAAATGCATGAGTTTAAGTGCTCCAAAATCGCCTATGACTTCGGCAGATGGTAGTTGTTTTAGGCGGGGAATGAATTGATCTGGTGCTATAGCATGTTTAGGAGTGAGGCAACAAACACCACCCATCTCATGAAAAGTATTCAGACCATCAATTGATTAAACATTGAAGTCCGCGTTGTCAAATACCAGTTGAGAAAAACAAGGCTTTTGTATTTGCATAGGAGGTGTCACTATTATTGATATTTCAAACTGAACAGTTTCATGGTAAGATGCACAAAATCCCAGGGACGATAAGAAATCAACTAGTTTTCTTGAGGTAAACTTTCTGTATACAAATGAAGCCAATCCTAACAGTATTGGAGAGATAAATGAATTTGGTCTCACAGCCGAAATTATAGTGTGAGCAAGAGCAGTACACTTTCTTATCTAAGGTTCAGGGTCTCCACTTTTTATTTTTTGTAAAACTTTTCTTTGTATCACTATTTCCGTAAATATACGAAGACTTTTAGGAATGAGTTCTTGACTACCTGCCATAAATTTATCTGGTGGAGGATATTGTGTTGTTTGGTTTCGAGAAGCTTAGTTTTTATTGTACGAACAGCGGGGCAATAATCGCTTTTGATTTGCGCAATTAACTCTTCCATGGAAAATTGACATTCATCACCCCTGTCTTTGAGGTAATTGTAAATATCGTCCATTGCTTCTATAAGTTCATTACCGAATCTGCCTCTTTTTACTTCCTTTGGTTCAGATTTTTTTCGATGGTACATTTTTTTCATGCTGTAGAGGTGATATTGACCATCACTGGCTATCAAATCACTAATGTCGGCAAGACGTCCTACTTATCTTTTCCGAAGTCATCGTCTGGTTCCTTAGCTCGATTCAGGACATTTTCCTTCACCTTCAGCATTCTCACCTGATAAACTTTGTTGCGATTGGTTTTCTTCCTTGGTTCTTCCGCCAAAAACTCGCTGTTATGCGGTCGCCGGTTATGCGGTCGCCACACAAACAACAGTGTGTTTTAAACGAGAATGAAGGTACATTACAACGTGTTTTTGGTCTAAATTCACCTTGTTCCAGCTTCTTGATTTGAGCAGCAATCAGTTTTTCATTGGTATAGGACTTTCTACACTTCTCATGTACCTAAATAGACACTTTGTCCGTAAAACGCTTTTCATCCCTTCTTTGCCTGCTAGCCTCCTTCAATTTTTCCAAACCACGATCTCCCACAGTAGTCACTTTTAATTTTTCTGGATCCAGCACTTCATCACAAATAAATCATACGTTTTCTTCCATGATGAATCTAGTCACACAGTTTATTCACTTTTAAATAAGATAGCTTCGAACGTAGTAAGTTGTTAGCATGCGGAAATTACAACTGAACTGAAGAAGCACTGATCGCCTGTTCGGTGTGTGCCTTACCCATTGAAGTAAGGCACACACTACTACTACTATATTAGTAGTGGTGTGTGCGGCTGGTACTAGTATGAATTAGTACCGAGCCATCATAAATTATATGGATCCACTCTTGCTCTGAATTCAGAAACGTATGTCTTTGCTTATATCACCCTTTCCAAATACATAGGACTTTCTATAGGCTTTTATACACTTCTCATGTACCTGAATAGACACTTTGTCCGTAAAACGCTTTCCATCCCTTCTTTGTCTGCTAGTATCCTTCAATTTTTCAAAACCACGATCGCCCACAGTAGTCACTTTTAATTTTTCTGGATCCAGCACTTCATCACAAATAAAACATACGTTTTCTTCCATGATGAATCTAGTCACACAGTTTATTCACTTTTAAATAAGATAGCTTCAAACGTAGTAAGTTGTTAACATCCGGAAATTACAACTGAACTGAAGAAGCACTGATCGCCTGTTCGGTGTGTGCCTTAACCATTGAAGTAAGGCACACACTACTACTACTATATTAGTAGTGGTGTGTGCGGCTAGTACTAGTATGTATTAGTACCATTAGTATGTATAGTTGTATGCATTAGCTAATATTAGTATTAGTACGGCTAGTATTAGTATTACTAGGAATTTTCAGGAAAGGTAAAAAATTTGACTTTTTTTACTGTTGATTGTGGTCATACCACAGAACTGAACTAAATGTTATTATATGTCAATCGACGCAGAATTTTATGCCCTCTAATTTACTACTAAGCTTTGTTTTAGCTAGAATGCACGGTTTTCAGGTTATAAGTCAAAAATAAAATAAAAAGTTTTTCCCGATTTTGACCATATTGCGATCAGAAATTATGGTGGGAAGCTCCGAATTCGTGTTCAGCACCCCAAAACATATAGCATGAGTAAAATCAAAACTTTCCCAAATATTGCATCCTCGATGACTTTTTAGGCACTAATTAACTGGGCTACAGGCTGATTTCACCGAAATTTTGTAACTTGCGAGACTTATTCCCATGACGTGAACTCTGCTGAAAAAACTACATATTTAAAAAAGGGTTAATTTTCATTAAGGTATGAAGGGTCAAAATTGGACAAATCTTGATAATTTGTGGAGCATAGTTCTCAGGCACTGATTAAAATATTTGATCCAAATTTTGCAATCATATTGCGAATATATTATAGAACATAATATTAAAAGTGCATCGCTCAAAACTTATCCCAGTTATCCTTTCAGTTTTTTGTTAAAAATCAGTTATGTAAATGTCTCTTAGTTGTCAACAATTAATGTCGAATTAGTGTCGAATTACATTTTTTTGACAGATACCAAAATAAATCATAGAATTTAACATAACATGAAAAAGTCAATAAATGCAACTAAACTTACTAGCTGTCTATTAAAAATGACAAATGTCAATGAAAAGTAAAACCTGTTTACTAAAAATGATATGTCATCCAAAAATGACAAATTTTAACAGAAAGTTGAAAATGGTTTTAAAAACACTTAAATTTGATAAATGTTGACTAGAATTGAAAAATCTCCACAAAAAGTGACAGATGTCTACTAAAACTGGTAGATCTTAACAAAAAGTTAACAAGTTTGATAAAAACCACTATACTGTATTTGGCCAACAAACTTACGCGATTAGTTGCATATAAAAGCCGGTTTTACATGCTACAACTTCGCCATAACTCATAATACTCAAATTGCTTATCGAAAAATATACTTGTAGCCTATTTTGATCAATACCCATATAAGTGTTTGAATTAAATACCTGATTACAAAAATTTACACATATGTTGCGAATATATTGGAGAACATAATACTGAAAGTGCATCCCTTCAACCTTATCCCTTTTAACCCAGTTATCCTTTGAGTTTGTTGTTAAAAATCAGTTATGTAAATGTCTTTTATGTGTCAACAATTAATTGTGACAGATGTCAAATTAATGGTTTTAAGTTAACCAAAAGTAACACATGTCAAAAAAGTGAAAAATTTCAATGAAGACCACTATACTTAATAGCTGTTTTATAAAAATGGCAAATGCCAACCAAAAGTGAAACTAAAAATGATATGTCATCCAAAAATGACAAAATTTAATTAAAAGTTGAAAATGCTATTAAAACACTTACATTTAATAGATGTTGACTAAAATTGTAAATTATCAACAAAAAGTGACAGATGTCTACTAAAAATGGTAGATCTTAACAAAAAGTGAACAATATTAATGAAAACAACTATACGCTATCTGGCGAACCAACGAATGACAGGAACGCCCCTGAAATTTAAACTTAAGGTGGCGAAACCGGTACATATATAGCTGCTCTGGTAGCTAGCGAATCTACAGGGAAAAACTGGCGGAAACGAATGTGTCCTTGCGATTTTTGGGTATACGGTAGAAACCTAAGTTACTAGCTAGCCTTACTAGCTAGTCCGCTAGTAAGGTCAGTCACTGATAGGTAGGGCTATTACAAAAACAATGTGTTTGATGCAACCATAGATACTTTGGGTTAGATGACTCATCTGTGAGTTTTGGCACTGCGAGACGCGTGAATACCGGTTTGTGACCATTATTATTTTTTTGTCAATCCTAATAAACAAGAAATAAAAATGTGTAAAAATCCAAAATCTAGCTCTCGCTGCTTGACTGCCAGAGCTCCGATCCTCGTCTCCGTCCCCGCTGTATGTCTCTCCTATATTATAGTGGCTCGAAATTCAAATATTCTTGTAATATTATATGCTAATATATTTTGCAATATTATAGAATATTGTTATAGATAAAATGTCAGAAAATGATACAAGCTTGGAGAGTGAATCTTTCAAAGTAAGGAAGCAAAAATATAAGATATGTTCATTCTGCCAAAATTCATCAAGAGTTTCTGAGTTTTATCCAAAGTTCAGATATAACTTTCAAAACGCTGAAACTTTCCCTAAATCGTAGAGAACGTTTTTACCAAAATGTAAATTTAAAACTAAGCGAAGCTATCAAAAAAGCAGAAAGAAGTTATACTTTTATACAAATAGTTATACTTTTCTGGCACCAAAATTTTATTCTAGCTTCACAAGTAAAAAAAAAACATTGAATTTCTCCGCACTAGAGCAGACCCAAAAATTGGTTGTGAAGAAAATTTTAATCAGGATTCACACCTACACGAATTATGTCATGCTTCAGTATCATTGCGAAAAGACGTTTTTGATGTAAACAAATGTATATTTTGTCAAAAACGGTATCGAAATAAAATATCACAATCAGGGCTTTTTGGTAGCCTGGTCCAATATTACAAAATCCACATGTTTGACTTCTACAATTACGTACGAACGAACAACCCCAAGTACGTCACAGATTCAAAAAGATTTCGCAGAAAACAAAGTTTTAAATGAAGTCAAAAAATAGCGTTATTGTATCATTATTGGGCGTTTGCTTATTTCAAGAATATTTGAATTTTGAGCCATTATAATATAGGAGAGACGTATAACGGGAACGGAGACGAGGATCGAAGATCTGGCAGTGAAGCAGCAAGAGCTAGATTTTGGGATTTTTACACCAACTTACATTTATTTTTATTTCTTGTTTATTAGGATTCACAAAAAAATAATAATGATACTGTATGAATCACAAATAATAGGGAAGCAACTTAACCAAAAAACATTTTTGAGTTATAACCTAGAATTTGATATATTCTACAAAAAGCAAGAAAATTTGATGAATTTTACGTGGGTTCGAACATTTAAATATATAGAACATTTCTAACGCATGCGCATGCGTCAGAAATGATCTCCGCTTAGTCACGCTCACTTATCGATCGCGGATATGCGATTATAGGAAAAAATATAAAGGCAAAAATATTGATTATTTATTTATTCATTTCGAAGGCATTCTAAACTGCAAGCGCATGCGCATTACTACTATATTGCCCACGCAATTGTCTATCTTTGTTTGGCTAAATGGTCACAGATGCAATGACCTATTACTTCATTCAAAAAAATCAAAAATTTTAATTAGTGCTTTTTAGCACAGGACGATTGCTTGGCGAAGTTAGATGCACATTTTAGAAATAAACAAACGCATTTTTTGCAATTTTTTCATAATATTGATTAATAATACTTAATATTCTTAGAATAAAATTTTCATTTTATTCTAAGAATTATAAACTCGGTACTATTTCGGTAATATTTATGTTCCGATTCAGATAGCAATTAATTTATATATCGAGTTACTCATTTATTAAAATAAAACTTCAGTATATATGCATAGTTTATGAATCAATATTAGAATTACGAAGAAAAATTGCCAATAAGCCGTTTGTTTATTTATTTATTTCTATAAAGAAAGAAATAAAGAAGAAATAAAAACTAACAGTGAAAATCCCGGCTGTGTAAAAACAAACCAAAATCAACCTTAAAAGATTAAGGTGCTCTGAATAAAATGTATTAAAAACTACTGATTGACGGTAATAAAAAAATAAAAAATGATTTGGAATCCTGAAACTTCTTCAATCTTAAACTTGTATTATTGTGTATTTTTTAATTAAATTAACAATAATGGAAGTAGAACGGTGTAAAAGAAAAACATTGCTTTGCCAATAAGGTACTGTTCTCTACGGTTCAGAGCACGAGCGGCCAGGCGCTTAAAAATGTATCTGCAAAAATTCGCAGACGCCAATTTATTAAAACTTGATTATTTACAATATTAAATATGGTTTTGCTTATCTAAATTCATTGCAAATTTTGCGACATCTGTTAAAGAATAGATGGACCAAGATCTGACTTATTTGCCACATGTTTTAGCCCAGAAAATTACAAAAGATCGAGAAGTGTGGAAAATTTTCAAAAATTGGTAAAGCAGTTTGCGGCCTTGTTATAACTTCTAGAAAATTTCCAATGCTTCCAAAAATTAGTGAGAAAAAATACTTATGTTTTGACGAAAGATTTGTTCGAATAGCCATTAAAAAAGTAAAATATGAACAAAAAATCTCTCTCAAATATTAACCACTCGCTAGCTAATTATCGGAAAGAGATAAAAAAAAATTTCGTCCATTTGTTGCTTCATCTGTTCTTTCTCCAAATCTACCATTAGATATTTTCTAGGATATTTAATAGCGTCTGAAACTGCTTTTCCGCATTAAATTCCCTGAGCTGCCAAGCAACGTTTCACGCATAAATTTGCAAGGCGGTTTCGTGCCCTTAAGCGATTAGTTACTCATAAAAGCCGGTTTTACATGCTACAACTCTACCATATATCATAAAATTCTAATTGTTAATCAAAAAATATAGTTATAACCTAGTTTGATCCATATAATTGTTTGAATTAATTACCTGATGTATTACTAAATAAGCAATAATCTTGATAGAGTCTATTTTGAATTTAACAAAGAAAACACAAACCGCGAATACGTTTGGGAAACCGCGAACGTATTTGACGTCTATAATTGTCAAATTATAAACAGTCAAATACATTCAAAACAGCACAATTAAGACGGACATTTAGACAGAACAATTAAGTATAATTGTGTGGTTTGGGTTTACAAAATATGACCAATAAAAAAAATTTACGTTAGGAATGTTACGTTAGGGAACTATTGTCACTAGAGGGCGCAAGCCTTATATGTTGTTTACACAATTGCGGTCAACATTTATGACTTTACGGATCCCAGCTTTGTAGAATTTGTCTTCAAAGACTATACAGCACTGATGAGTCTTAATAAAGGCGAAACGCGTCTGCTGTTGTCTTGGTTGACAAATTTTACAAGTCTGGTAACTCATTTTTATTTTTTACAAACCATACCTGGACGGGATATTGATTTGGACCAAATTTGGTATACATATTAAGGATACATTGAAGAAAATGCTGGTAAAAGTTTCATCCCCTAAAAATAAGCCCCTACGACCCATTTGTCATTTAAGTTAATTGTTCAAAAATTGCCGGTGTTGTGATTCTTATATGGCAGCATAACTCACACTTTTCCATCAGTTATTTTAGTAATATTTACATAAAGAGTGAGTAAAAATAATTTTCGACCCTTACCACACACCCCCAGCCCTCCAATATAGAGTTTGAGTCATATGGTTCGGATTTTCTTCATATTCGATTTCTACCATACATTTTAAACATATTTACGAATAATATAATTTAAAATAGTATGCGACCCTTATTTTGCAATTTCAACCCTTAACATACCATGTACAGTCAAAACGCGCAGATTTCTTTCAAATTTAGATCCTAGTAGTAATTTAACTTACTTAACTTATCAGTTATTATTTAGTTAATTAAATTAAAACTAGGGTAGGACCTACATATTACAATTGTAACCCCTAATGCACCCCTTTGATTTGTCAGATTTTGTCAGATTTTATTAAAATTTGTTTTCTAATAATAAATTGAAATATAATTTAAACTAGTTTTATCAAAAATGTCCTAGAATCCTCAATTCATGTTTTTAGCCCTTAACACAGCCCTTACACTGATAGTGCTAGGATTTACTTCAAACATTGATTTATATTAGTAATTTTAAATCTAGCTTCAAATAGTTTTATTAAATTAGAGTACCTACAACAAATTTTTTACTTTTTAATCTTTTCATACACACGTTTCAACTTTATCGCTTATATTTGTTTAAAATTTAGTTCCTAGTTAAAATTTAAAAAGCATTTTTAAATAATCCTCATTGAAACTCTTCTAATCTGAATTACTTTTTACGCTTTCTGAATTAAAAATTACGGATTCTGAATTACATTTTACGCTTCCTGAAATACAATTAACTAATCTAAATTATAAGTTAAGCTTTCTAAAATACAATTTACTAATATGAAATACATATTACGGTATCTGAAATACAATTAACTAATCTGAGTTATATATTACGCTGTCTGAAATTCATCTTACATTTTCTGAAGTCACCTTTTCAAGTTGTAGAAAAGGTGTAGAAGCATTATTAGAAAAGAAATGAAACAAGGAGAGCTAACGTAATCACCAGAAGTATTGCTTACAGCTGGGGGACATGCAATACCTATAACCGGACGAAAAACTATAGAAGTCAAGATTGGAAATTTTAATTGCAAAGATGAAGTTAGAATAATCGAGAAATCTACAAAATCGGTAATCTTAGAAGGAGATTTTCTG
Source organism: Cryptophagus acutangulus (assembly GCA_963556235.1). Taxonomy (NCBI): domain Eukaryota; kingdom Metazoa; phylum Arthropoda; class Insecta; order Coleoptera; family Cryptophagidae; genus Cryptophagus; species Cryptophagus acutangulus. The sequence continues at coordinate 10,457,752 of OY744560.1, forward strand.
AAAAGAAATGGTGCAGTCATAGACTTCCTAAAAAAAGAAATAGAGATACTAAATGAAGATCGAGTAAGAGAAGCAGTAGAAAGTAAGACCGAACCATAATAATTGGTTCGAGAAATAATTTACTACTAACAAAAGAAGACACAGAAAACCCACGGATAAAATTACAAATGGCACGGGATTACGTAATACGACCAGGCAAACAATTAACAGTGACATTGACCAGCAAACGTAATGGTAACCTTGAACCGGTAGAACAAGCAACGCTAGAACTTCGCGAGTTCAGCGCGGCAGAAAACTACTTGTTAAAACGCAGACTGGCAATAAATTCTAAATTAGAAATAAACAACTATTCAGTAGAAGTATCAATAACAAACAAGAGCGACACACACCAAAAAATGTTCATAGATACGACAATAGGATAGTTATACGATCTACGATGAAAATGATCGTCTGGAAATTTTCTACGCTGCTTCCAATCTTCAAATCTACTGATAAAAGTAACGTTAAAAACTACAGAGGAATTTCTATAATGTCAACAATCCCAAAATTTTTCGAATCAATTATCACTGACAATCTGTTCAACAAACTTTAAAGCCAGCATTGTCCCTCAACAACATGGATTCTTCAGCGGGCGCTCCACTACAACCAATCTAGCCGTTTATCATAGCTTTCTATCTAGTTCAATGGAATCTGGATCTTCGGTAGACAGCATCTACACGGATCTGGCTAAAGCATTCGACAGTGTCTCTCATGTGTTGCTGTTAGCTAAATTAAAAGTTATGGGTGTGTGCGGTTTTTACCTAAAGTGGATAGAATCATATCTATCAAATCGTGTCCAGTGTTTGCAACTTGGTAATTGTGTCTCCAACACTATTAATGTTACAAGTGGCGTACCACAAGGATCCCACATTGGTCCTATTTTGTTAATATTGTTTTTCAACGATGTTGTACATAGTCTTAAGCATTTTCATTGTCTACTGTATGCCGACGATTTAAAATTATTCTGTGAAATTAAAAATTTATCACACTACATATCCCTTCAGCAAGACCTTAATAACTTTTATTCACAATCGTTATTGTAATGTTGTGATTACCAACGATTTAGAGGTCGGGAAGTTGAACATTACATACCTAGGTTCGTAATACTGTCAAATAATAAATATGATTGTTGACACTTGCAACAGTAGAATTTACACAAGTATTTAATGTATTTCGCTATTTCCACACTTTTAATTACATTTAAAGATTAATCTAGTCCAACAGCACAACAAATTAATGAACTATCGTAAAAAACAACACGCAACACTGTATTTTTGTTTTGAACTGGAGTTTTGACAACCGCAATTTCACTCCAGATTTGCTGATCGAAAAGTGCATTTCCACCATGGTCGAAAATGTGTTTTTATTTATACATTTTTAATTATTTTTTTGATAATAAATTGTTCGATTGTGAATAAAATAGTATACATACCTCGGTGGGAATTTCATTACAGCCTCGCGCTTATATCTGACCTCGAGGCTTCGCCTCTCGGTCAGATATTAGCCCTCGGCTGTAATGAATATCATTCCCAACTCGGTTGTAATATACTATTCAGTCTGGTGTGAACGCAATTTACTACAAATAAATGTAGATAAATGTAAAGTCTTACGTTTTAGTAAATCTTCGAAAATTCCACAATTTTCCTATCATTTAGATGGAAACCCACTCCTGCGTGTGAATGAATTTAACGATCCAGGTGTTACATTTGACAAGTCCTTGAGTTTCATTCCTCATGTTGATAGTACTGTATTAAAGTCTTTTAGGATGCTTGGTTTCATAAAACGTCATACCTCAAAAATGTCTGATACCAAAACGAATCTCACTTTATACTATTCTTTTGTTAGAAGTATTTTGGAATATAATAGTGTTATATGTCTCCGTTTTATGCATGTCATATTAATAGATTGGAACGAGTTCAAAGCAGATTCACTTGTTATTACGTATTTAAATACGGATTTCCCTACAAAGAGATCTCCTCTGAAACCTGTCTTCAACTAGTCATCGCAAAACAACGCATCGATATTGTTGCTATATAAATTCCTTAATGGAACAACCGATTGCCGCGAGATTTTACAACAATTCAATTTTAGAGTACCCGGGAGACACAAGAACAATGACTCTTTTCTCAATACCTCACCATCGCACTAATTTTGGTCTTAACAATTTGGTGACTAGAATTGAATTGTTGTATAATAACCATTATTTGCACTTTGACCTTTTCAGGCACTCATTTGTTGAATTTAAGCATACGATTAATAATGGATTGGTCCTCTTATGGTTTTTTTTGTTATTTTCATCTGTTATTCATAACATTTATTTCAATTTTATTTTTGTTTTTGCTTGTTCTCTATTTTGTTTGTACTATTTAGAATTAATTTTCTGTATGTACTTATTTCTCTAAATAAATAAATAAATAAATAAATAAATAAATCAAAGAAAATGAAGACAATATAAATGCAGCGGATTACAAAATCAACTCAGACTTAAATGAAAAAGAAAGTTTTTCCAAAACCATCGCAATAATGGGAAGTACTAACTGGTGTGAGCACTAGATAGATATCCAAGAAACAAACCCAATTAAAAGTAAGCCATATAGAGTATCCCACAAAAAATGAGAACTTATCGATAAGCAAATCAATGAAATAATGAAAGATGGACTTGTGAGGAACAGCCAATTACCATGGGCAAGCCCAGTAGTACTGACACAAAAAAAGATGGGTCTATGCGATTCTGCGTGGATTATCGAAAACTCAAAGAGGTTACCAAGAAAGACATTCTAACATACTGAGGAAACTCCGGGTAGTTTTCTACCCTCATTTTCTTTAGTGGATATTGGCAAGTAAACGTCGCGGAAACCAGTAAGGAATACACAGGATTTGATGCGCAAGGTCACGGGTTATGTGAGTTCAGCGTATTACCATTCGGCTTATGTAACGTGTAAAGATTAGGTTAATAAAACTAGTGTGTGTCTGTGTAGCTGGTCAGATGTTAACTGGTTAATCTACCGTATTATGCTCTGTGGCTCCCTCCTTACATGTATTGCTAGTTGCATATCTTACATCTTTCTTTCCTTATATATGTATATAACGTATTACAATTATTTTTACAATCTTTAACAATCGTTAATATCCTATTTAAACTTAATTACAATCTCTAAATTTACTTGGTAATTTAACCTGTCTAATTTTTACACTTAACATTTATATTTATATAACGAATTACACTTATTTTTACAAACTTGTTAACATCCTATTTAATACAAATTACAATCTCTAAATCTACTTGGTAATTTAACCTGCCTACCGATTCTCGTTATTGTCACTAGTTTTTCTCCCTTAAACCTACTACTTCCCTTGTTATCAGATTCAGATTATGTATCACTGAAACCGTCGTCTCCCGCAATATTTGTCGCATTTTCAATTCCTGATATTGTATCAGTACTGGGATTGTTGTTCCAAACTACTGTCATTATCAAATTAATTTGCAAAGCCTTCCTTATCTGACATTTCACTACTGTTAGATCTCAAGGTCTATATACTAGGAAGGTTGCCTCAAAATTTTTTGTAGGAGTGGGGAAGCCGCCATGTTGCGCGTCATCGAATCTGCCAGTTCATTGTTTACATTTCTGTTTCGCTGCATTTTTCGTGTATTTCACAGAAAATTACAGTTTCGGTTCGGTTCGAAAGTTTCGGTTATTAAAAAATATACTTAAAGTTTTGTTTATATTATTTGTTTCTATTTAAAAATTTATCAAAGGATAAAGCTCTTGGAACAACGAAAACGTAGGTTATATTGTCACTTGAATACTATCCACCAATGTATTTGCAGTATAAAATTGTCTAATTATCACGCAAATCCTTCTGAACACTATACACAATACTTTTATAAAGAAATATTACTTTTAAACCGAACCGAAACTGTAATTTTCTGTGAAATACACTAAAAATGCTGCGAAACAGAAATGTAAACAATGAACCGGCAGATTCGATGACGCGCAACACGGCGGCTCCCCCACTACTAAAAAAAATTTGAGGCAACCTTCCTATAGTCTATCCAAAGTTAGAAGATCGTTACGTCATTAATGCTATATGACGTAGGCTTAAGGTCTATTTACATCAATATTTTTCAATGTGCAATTTGTATTGAATGTTGCCAAAATTATTACTTACTTTTATTACAAAGCGATATGACTATGAATCGATTATCGACAAAACAGTCACTTAATACTCATAAAACTTAGCACAAGAATAGCAATAGTCACAAAACTTAACCTGACTTTATGCTATGATTTAAGCAGTGTAACTGACAATCGATCTAGATTGCCAGCAATACACAATCGATTATTTGTGAAATTGTGAAATTTTTGGGGGTAAACCCTTCATTAGCCAGGTGCAACCTAAGCCACTATAATCCCTAAAAAAAAAACTTTCTAATGCATTTTCTCGCTTAATACCTCATATAATGACTTTATTCTTATAGCAATGTTAATATTAGTACTAAATGAAGAATTTATGCTTAAATTCATTTTGATTATGTTAGTTTTTTTTTAAAATTTTAGGTTGGTATTAAGTACGTCATTATTTCACATTCATGACGTAACGATCTTCTATCTTTGGATAGACCGTAGTATATAGACGTTGGTTAGACCTGTCATTGTTAGAGACATTTACAACACTTTCGATTTCTGACGTTATGTTAGCCTTAGATTGTACACTGCTCCAACTTTCATTACCCGAGATACTCGTATAATTCTCTATTTCTGATATTGTATACCTACTGCTAGAATTAATAGGTTTTCCCTCCAGTATGAAACTCCCATCCCTGACCTGCTTGAGTCTACACTTATAACCGTATGTTCTTTTTCATCAAAATACTGTAAACATTTATTATTTACTATGCAGTGTTTAAGATCCGCGAACGCTTTATCGTGTATGTTATTCCAATCAAATATGTTATCTTATTTAATTAATTCCCTTAGTACTTGTGTTTTTTCAGTTAGGTTGGTAACAAATTTACTCAAGTATGTCACCATGCCCAAAAATCTTTGCACATCATTTACATTTTTAGGGGTGGGCATGTTCAAAATAGCTTCCACTTTTGAATTAGTTCTTCCACTTCACTTGACAAGATATGACCTATATATTCAACTTGTTCTTTCAAAAATTTGCACTTTTCTTTGTTGAATCTCAAATTATATTTTTCTGCAGCCTGAAAAACTTTTAGCATGCCTGAAAAGCAATTATTATGTTCCTCCAATGTCTTTCCTGCTACAATAATATCATCTATGTAAATGTTACACCCGTCTATGTCACCAAATATTTGTGACATTTTTTCTTGAAAAACTTCCGACGCGCTAGCCAGTCCGTAAGGTAATCACAAAAACCGATACCTTCCAAATGGTGTCGTAAATGTAAAAATTTTTGAACTTGCTTCGTCGAGCTTGATTTGTAAAAAACCTTGTGTCGCGTCTAATGTACTGAAGTATTTGCACCCACTAAGCTTTACTGTTAATTCCTTTAACGTGGGAATTTGAAAATAACGCGTGTAGACGCGTGTAAATACGGTCTAGGAGCAGTATTACTTCAAGAAGGAGAAGATGGAAAATCACACCCGATAGAATACATAAGCACAACACAAACCAAAACCGAAACTAGATACACGACAACCGATCTTGAAGGACTAACAGTAATATGGTGCCTACATTATTTGAGACATTTAATCTATGGTAGACACATCAAGATCGTAACAGACCATCACGCTTTATGCTGGTTAAAAACAATCAAAGACCTAACACGTCGACTAGCCAGATGGGCAATAAAACTGTCTGAATTCGACCATACCATCGTACATAAAAGTGGAATCAAACACAAAGATTCCGACTGCCTATCAAAATACAAATTTAACTATTAAAATCAATTCCCATGCCATGGCAAATAAAACATTTTTAAAATAACATATATTACATATAATAAACAATACACCAACAAAAGCCTGTTGCCTTCATAATACTATGCTGGTAGCAAACTTACGGCTGGTAAACCGCATCTAATTATAGTGACGATTTTAAAAAGAAATTTAAAACATATTTTATAAAAAATTAACCAATAAAATCAATTTTTATGCAAAACATAACATTTTATGAACATTTATATAAACAACATCAATACACTAATTATAAATGTTTGTTCAATGAACAAAAAAAAAAACAAATAATAAATCAACTTTTATGAAGAATTGCAGCAGCAATTAAACTACTTGTAAATAGGATTTCTACCAATATACTTATAAAAATTCGCTGGAAATTAGAATCCACAATACTTTTCTCGTTGCTATGTTAAAATTTCTGATTCAATTTTTTAGAATTTGGAGACATTTTTTGTGGAAAAAATGTATCGGGTTATTTAAAAATGCTTTTTAAATTGTAACTAGGAATCAAATTTGAAACAAATCTAAACGATAAAGTTGAAACGTGTGTTATGAAGAGATTAAAAAGTGAAAAATGTGTTGTAGGTACTCTATTTTAATGAAATCATTTGAAGCAAGATTTAAAATTACTAATATAAACCAATGTTTGAAGTAAATCCTAGCACTATTAGTGTAAAGGGTGTGCTAAGGGTTAAAACATGAATTGAGGATTTTGTCCTATTTTTAAATAAACTACACCTTTTCCATTTGTAATTTAGAAACACTCAAGCGTATTTCAGACAATCTCAATTGTAATTCAGATTAATCAATTGTGGTTCAGAAAATCTCAATTGTAATTCAGAAAATCACAGGTGTTATTCAGAAAAACGCTAAATTTTATTCGCAATCTTTAGTCAATTGTAATTCAGAAAATCTCAATTGTAATTCAGAAAGCTATAACTGCAATTCAAAAACACGCAATGGTATTTATACATTTCTTTAATTTATTAAAAAAAATTGAACTATAAAATTCTTTAACAAATATACTCGCATTTATTCAAATATACAACGTATTTATTCTCCTACTGGCATATTATCTAAATCTAATGCTGGCAGCATGATGTATTGTAGAGTGCTGGGCTGCCCGTGCGCAATCACCTCCTACAATAGTTTTAACAAAACATTTTATTTTTGACCATATTGTTTCAATCGGGTTAAGCATGGGCGAATATGGTGCCAACCTTAAAAGTTTTGCCACAGTTCCGGCAAAAATTGTTTCAATACGCGAATGGCAAGGTGCGTTATCACAAACAACAACCAAATCAGCTATTTGGTTTCCCATATCTTGCTATTTGGTTTCCCATATTGTTGGAATAACTTTGCAACCCAAGCCATTGCCAAAATCGAAGTAAACGAACCTCTTCGGCGTTCCATAATTACTACTCCGGCAGCTGAAATGGCGCCTATCAAATGAATGTTGGGACCTCTTGCTGCTGGAAGCTGTTGAATTGCTCTTGCTCCAGCTCGTGCGCGACCCCTTGTACGCCGGCAAAATAAATTAAAATTTGTTTCGTGTATCCAAATTATTTGTTTTCCCTGTTTTATAAATTGGTTTAGAGCCTGAACATATTCAGCTCTTTTTCTACGATTTTCTTCAGAGTTCATAGTTATTGGCTCCGTATGAACCTGTTTTACGGTATAAAAACTGTTTTCTAAGTAATTGCTCACAGTGTTTAAAGAAATTAGTTTTTGAAAAACATGCCTACATTTTTCAGTTCATCCAATCATTATATTTATTTCGTCTTCAAACTCCATTAAGAACTATTGGATTAATTCCTCCTGTATTTAACATTTTTTCTCGCCCAGAATTCACTCAGCGAAAAACGTCTTATAGTTCAAACCTAAAGTTTTAGCTAAGCTAACCCAGTCTTGACCTCTATTGGCACACGAAACAACTCTTTCACGATCTGTATTTGTGTTAATTTTGTAACGATTTCATTGTATGTTTTCGCAGAATGAGTACATTCTCAAATTAAAATTAGTTCAAGAATGTTATTATTCTAAAATAGTATTAGAAAAACATTATTCTGAATTACAATTAAGATTTTCTGAAATACAATCAACTAATCTGAATTACAATTGAGATTTTCTGATTTACAATTGACTAATCTGAATTATAATTGAACTTTTTTGAAATACAATTAACTAATCCGAATTTCAATTGAGATTTTCTGAAATACAACTGAATTAGATGTAGTTGAAATTATATTTCAATTTATTAATAGAAAACAAATTTGAAAGAATTCTGACAAATCAAACTATAAGGAGTGCATATGGATTACAATTGTGATATGTGGGTTTTAGCCTAATTTCAATTTAATTAACTAAATAATGATCAGTTAAATAAGTTAAAATTACTACAGGAATCCAAATTTGAAAGACATCCAAGCATTTTTGCTGTAAAGGGTATATTAAGGGTTGAAGTTGTAAAATATAGGTCGCATATTATTTTTAATTCGATTATTTCTAAATCTGTTTTAAATGTATAGTAGAAATATAATATGAAGAAAATCCGATTCATATGACTCAAACTGTATATTTGAGGAGTGGGGGTGTGTAATTAGTGTCGTAAATTATTTTTAATCACTCATTATGTAAATAAATATAAAATTACTCATGGAAAATAGTAGGTTATGCTGACATATACGAATCAAAATTCCTAACATGTATGCCAAATTTGGTTCAAATCAAATATTCCTCCTGGCAGGTATTCACGTTATAAATTATGCAATTTTACAACCTTTTGACCCTTCAACCCTTAATAAAAATTCAACCTTGTAAAAAACTCCAGATTTTTTGAAAGCATTCACCACTTGGGCTATACACAATACATATATTCAATATTTAGTCAAAATCGGCCCGCAACTTTAGAAGATTAAGGCTGCGTTTTATTTGTGTTAGCCTTGAAATGATCGATTGAATCTGAGTACGACAATTTTATGAATCTAGTATCTGATAGATGGTAGCACCAATATGTGTTCCTGGCAAATATTTTATTTTACCCATTTTCCAGTTTTGTCGAGACTGAGACAGCAACATACATATTGCTATTTCATATTACACAATTAATTCATATTTCCTAGTCAGAAATCTAAAGCCACAATTCACCTGCTGATCGAATATGCATTACAATAGCTATTTGTGTATTAAGAGCGCAAAGTGATACTTTGTCGCGCGAGCCAGAATGTTGTCGACAATCTGGCGAGAGCGACAAAAACACTTTGCGCTCGAAATACACACAAGATTTTTCCTACAATCGATTTTAAATTGAATTTTTGTTGCAAAAATGTAAAATTAATATTTTGACAACAAATAAAAATGTGATTATATCATCGGTAACCAAAAAACGCTCATTTCTAAAAACAAAAACTATTGTTTTACTGCATTGTTTTGATTTAGCGAGCGGGAAAATCAGCAAAAAGATCTAGAGCGGGAAAGTGACAACTCCTCGGAAAACGCCAACTTTTCGTTGTCAAATGGAAGCACAAAGGCTTACTTTTATATGCGATTGTAGGAAAAACCAATTGTTGAAGAAATATGCATTTTAATTATGAATAAAATAAAATTAAAATTATATAATTATATAAAATTATAACTAAATAAGTCTTTTAATCATAAATAAAGAAATATAAGTCTTGAATTGGAAAAAGTGAAAAAAAAATATTTTACATTTTTTTTATTTTGTTTACACTGAATTTAGAAGCTTACTTTTTCTTGAACCAATAGAATCATTTTTATGAAGCAATCATTTTCTTGAACCAATAGAAAGGCTATATTTCACCTAGAATCAGATTTTATAAAACTATTTGGAAAATTGTTGTTAACAAATTCCACAGAAATTATTTAAACTTGGTTCAGACCCTGACCAATCAAACATTAAATATAAGGGCTTAGGACAATCTTTATTGAATCATGGACCTTCGTTCATTGAGCGTTGTTGTATTCGACAATCAATATTTCAACATTTTGATCTAATTTTTGTTTTGTTTGTGGTTGTGGCTATTGAATTAATTTATTATTCAATAAATTAACTAATTAATAGATTATTAATTTATTAACATACTTCATATAAAAATTTTCTTTATGAACAAAAGATTTTCTTTTCCTACATATAAACAAACAAATCTATTCATTGGGACCATTCATCTGCAAAAATATGGTTAATCATCATTGCATAACTGTCAAAAATCTATAAAAAGTTCAGTAATTATTCCACAATTCGAGAAATACGATTAGCATTTTTGAAATATCTTTTGTCTCTTTCTTTCACATTGCTAGACGCACCGTCTGCAATACGCGAGAAATAGGACGATGCGGTTTTCGCTAGTTTAAGCTGGCCCGTTATATTAGGATACGTACGCCAATTGACAGTGGTTCGATCTATTGTTGACCGAGTGTATTGTTATTGTATTGTTATTCGTGATAATTTTTATGTGTTTATTTTCATTATTTGATATGGGAAATAAAAGAACATTCAGTCTTACCCATAAAAGTAAGGGCAATTATCGGTCTAGAGCACAAAAACTGCGACAAGCAAAACTTCGGTATGTAATTTTTTATTAATTATTTAAATTCTTCAGAATTTGCGGTTATCTACATTTACTTATCATTATAAACTACAAAGATTTTGCAAAATCTTTTTTCATATCAAATTGTATATGATGCTATTTGCAGTTTTGCACTGGTGTGAATCATGCCATAGTTTCTGTTGCGACATTCATTGGTCATTTAGTTAATAATTGCTGGTTGATAATCAAGAATAGCCAAAAATTGTCAACATTCAATGATGGTCGCAAATTTACCGTTAATTATGTATTTTGCAAATTGTTTTTGACAAATGTGCTCTGCGATCGCGGTTCTTTTCTTGTGGTTAGTTTCTGGTGCTTGCAAAAGAAAGTTTAGGTACGCAAATAACGCAAATTTAGTGTAATCGATTTGCCATCGATTTGCCATTTATCTGATTACAGTTTTATTTTTTTTATTTCTTTCGAAATATTGCAAACATAATTATACTGTATCGAGTACCTGATGTATTATTATGATTAAAAGTGACACTTTTTTGATGAGCGATAAGTTTGCAATTGCGAGGCGAAGCATAGCTGATTATGTGCATTTTATAGCAATATTTTTTTATTATTTTTAAAAATCACGATCACATTGCATTTTACGGCATTTATTTCGATAACAGATAATCATCTTCTGTTTTTAATTTAAAAAATATGTTTATTTTTTTGACACTCACTTTTTGTGGATACTTGGCGCCCTTTTGTTTTTTAATTTAAATTTTACTTCTCTCGTAGAGGAAAGTATTCTATTTATGAAAAAAAAACAACCAAATTTCGCTTTTTTCGACCTTATAAAATGCGTAGATTACGAAAATCATAGTCACTAATTTCCGTCTGTCGGTCTGGCGGTCGGTCTGTTCGTTTCATTAAACCCCTATACTTCGGAGATTTTTGCAGGGTTGAATTTTTATTAAGGGTTGAAGGGTCAAAAAGTTGTAAAAATGTATAAGTTGTAACGTGAATATCTGCCAGGAGGAATATTTGATTTGAACCAAATTTGAAATACACATTAGGGATACATTGAAGAAAATATTGGTGAAAGTGTCATCCCTTAAAAATAAGCCCTTGCAGCCAGTTTGCCCTTTAATTTAATTTTTCAAAAATTGACCGTGTTTTGGCTCTTATATGTCAGCATAATCCACCATTTTTCATCAGCTATTTTATATATATTTACATAATGAGTGATTAAAAATAATTTACGACCATAACTACACACCCCCACTCCCCAAATATACGGTTGAGTCATATGGATTGGAGTTTCTTCATATTATATTATTTCTACTACACATTTAAAACAGATTTACAAATAATCTAATTAAAAATAATATGCAACCCTTATTTTACAACTTCAACCCTTAATATACCCTTTACAGTAAAAATGCTCGGATTTCTTTCAAAGAATTTTTAAAAAACCCGATACATATTTTTCTACAAAAGATGCCTCAAAGTTCTAAAAACTTGAAACAGAAATTTTAACATAGCAACGAGAGAAGTACTGTCGAATCTCATTTCCAGCGAATTTTAATTTACCTACCAAATTAACTCGTCCAATTTCTATCGAGCGTCTTTTAGCAGGAAAAAAATCTATGATTTCTAACTTTTTGCCTTTTAGTAATTTGACTCGAAAAAATTTCATTTACAAAATCGCTCGACCTACGGTCTCACAATTTTGTCATTTGACGAAAGGTGACATTTTTTCTCGTCAAATTGATAGGAAACAAGTTTTCAAGGAAATCAAATTGTCGCAAATTATTCCGCCAACTTTGTAATCATACAATTTTTGAATGTTCGCGCCTTGCGGGTTAAAGTAGTCGCGCCGCGAGCGACATTTTTTATAAAGACTGACTTACTATATAGTTGTTCATTGACATAGACGCATTGAATAAACCAAATAATTTGAACAATTTCACTAGTTTTATTAAAAAGAAGGTGACACTAAAACACATCAAAACATGGTCCTTCGAGCCGGATAAAGTCTACAATGATAAAATCCGCACAAAAATCAGTTTATGTGTCTATTCAACAACAAACCGCATGGTAAAAGAAGGGTTAAGTTGGAATCCTACATGTATCGACAATCATCTAACAATTCCAAGAAGCATATGGTTCATCCTCAACATCATTTGTATCGGCGGTGTGAGTACTATAATTCCCAGTTCATATTTTTCTAAATTGTTTCCTTGGTTCAAGTTTGCGAGAGTTTCAGTAGCGCGTATCATTAAAGGTCAAAATGACAGAACACCTGCGATCACTAAATCATAGACGCGGTTCGTTCCATGCTCAATTGACGTTATTTCGTAAGTTTTTGGATCCATTAAACGACACAGGTATTACAACGGAAATAGCTCACAATATTAAGTCACGGCTTGAAAAAGTTATCCCTTTGTTTAATTTGTTCAATGACACACAAGGTGAAATTGATGAATTAGAACAAGACGCAGTAAAGGGTTTAGAATCGCGTGAAAAATTTCAAGATGAATATTTTGCCCTAACAACGCGTGCATCGAAACTAATTGAACCTATTGTAAACAATTCAAACACAAACACTACGCAAAGTATTAGTACTCTAGACTCCCAGAATCCGAGCCGATTAGCTAATATTAAATTACCTAGAATAGAGTTGCCTACCTTTGACGGTAATTTCACGCATTGGAGAGAATTTTGTGACGTTTTTACGAGTTTAATTCACCACAATCCCGAAATACGTCCGATTTGAATTATACAATTGCTTGGGACGCGCTAAATAAACGATACAATAACAAACGCAGAATTATTAACAATCATGTTCAAAACCTATTAGAATTACAGTTGCCAAAAAACTCGGCAAAACCATTACGCGAATTTGGTAACATTTTAGAGAATAATATGCAATGCCTCAAGGTACTCGAACAACCTATCGATTATTGGGACGCATTCATGGTTCCTATTGTATTAAACAAGCTAGATTTTTATACAACCCGCGAATGGGAAACCAAGATTAGTAATCATGCAGATGCGAATAATCATATTCCAAAATTAAACGATCTTATAGAATTTTTAAACCAAAAGCAAACAGTATTGGAAACAATTAATTCGAAACCTTTCGATAAGGTTAAATCTACAAAACCAGATCATATACAAGAATCGGGAAAATCGCGATCGTTTCCGTCAACTACGTTAGTATGCACACATTGCAAAGAGAATCATTTCATTCAGAATTGTGAACACTTTTTAAAATTAGATGCAACTGAACGAGCTAATGTTTGTAAAAATTTAAAAATTTGTCTAAACTGCTTGAGGAAGGGACACTTTATATCTGATTGCCAATCGACATTTTGCAAGCGGTGTGGCAAAAAACATCATACTCTGTTGCATATTGACTATAGCTCGAACAAATTCGAGAACAAACCTAAGCCTACATTGTCAAACTTAACATCGCCCACCTCAAGTAACGAAGCCGAAACTTTAAACTTCTCTTCAGTTAGCATTACTTCGGAAGTATTGTTATCAACTGCGCGAGTTCAGTTATGCAATCAAGACACCGGAAAACTGGTAAACATACGAGCTGTGCTTGATAGCGGCTCACAATCTAATTACATAACCGACCACGTTTGTAACTTACTCGGGCTCAAAAAAGAACCTACAAATATTTCGGTATCAGGTATCGGGAGCGGCATCGCGTCCTTGAAACACAAAATTCATGTAAACATTTCTTCATTAACAACTAATTATCAAACAAACATATGTTGTCTAGTAATACCATGCATTACGAATAATTTGCCAACGTCCAATATATCATTAAAGTCTATTCTGATACCTCCACACATTAAGTTAGCTGATTCCACCTTTAATAAGTCAAGTAAAATTGATATGCTCATCGGAGCAAGCCTGTTCTATAAGCTTATATGAGCTTCTATGCGTCGGGCAAATTAGAAATTCCAATTCCCCCATTTTTCAAAAAACCAAATTAGGCTGGATAGTGTCCGGTAATGTACAAACTCAGCCGCAAAATCAAACTTCATCATTTTTCTCTAAGCGAACGCTTCACAATGAATTACAAGCCTTTTGGAAGGTTGACGAGCAGGTGGTAAATACAATTTCTAGAACACCTCAAGAAGAATATTGTGAGACATTATTTCAAAATACCACTACCAAAAATAAATCTGGTCGATTTGTCGTGCGTATACCGTTGAAACCAAATATTCATGATTTAGGCGATTCTTCTAAGATAGCAAAGACCAGATTTGCATTACTCGAAAAACGATTTGAAAGAGATCCAAATTTTCATAGTCAGTATCAACAGTTTATGAATGAATACAAATTGTTAAAGCACATGACCAAGGTCATTCCTAATTCTGATTCTTCGTTCATTCTACCTCATCATGCTGTTCTAAAGGAAACCAGTGAAACTACCAAACTGCGTGTTGTGTTTGATGGCTCTTGTACGCCAGAAAACGGATTGTCAATAAATGATTTACAATTTGTCGGTCCTACCATACAAAATGATCTATTTGCAATAATTGCAAGATTTCGAACGCATGAGTTTGTAATAACAGCCGATATAGAGAAAATGTACCGGCAAGTATTAATCCATCCATCAGATAGAAAATACCAAACAATACTTTGGCGCGATAAGCCTATCGACGAAATTTCTATTTATGAATTAAATACCATTACTTATGGCACTTCTGCCGCTCCATTTTTGGCAATACGATGTTTGTTTCAGATTGCGCTTGAAATTGAAGACACGTATACACGTATTCACTAGAATCAAGGATAATCAAATCCGATTTTTACGTCGACGATCTAATTACTGGGTCGAAATCTGAGGTTGAACTTGCACGCTTAAAATCAAACTTAATCAACATATTAAATTCATACGGGTTTTCTTTGCGCAAATGGAGAAGCAATGTACCGAACCTTGCTGACGATGTTCTTGAACACAGTGTATGCATATCAAACACACCCAACAAAACGTTAGGAATATATTGGAACCCAACAGATGACAATTTGTCATATGCATTTCCCAATTTATACCCAATTATAAAAGTAACAAAACGATCGATTCTATCAATCACGGCACAATTGTTCGATCCCTTGGGTTTAATTGCTCCTATAATTATTATAGCAAAATTCATTATTCAAGCATTATGGCAGTTGAAATTAGATTGGGATGAGTCCATTCCTTTAGATTTACATACATCGTGGTTGCAATTTTACGATGATTTTGAAATATATTCACAAGATTCAAATTCCTAGATCGATTTCAATCTCTGAAGCCATTAGTTTTGAATTACACGGGTTTTCGGATGCCTCTGAAAAAGGGTATGGAGCCTGCATTTATATTAAATCATGCAATACTCACCAATCTAGAGTGCAAATTTTGGCAGCCAGGTCCAGAGTAGCTCCACTCAAAACAATATCATTGCCTCGACTAGAACTGTTAGCATCGGTATTATTGGCTGAATTAGCGGATAAATTTAAAAAGAGTTTAAACATCAATTTTGATAACGAATTTTATTGGACTGATTCTCAGATAGTGTTGTGCTGGTTCAAGGCGCAGCCAAATCGTTGGACCACTTTTGTGGCAAATCGAGTTAATCAGGTACAACAGCTGACTGAGATGAATTCATGGAAACATGTCAAATCTGCCGATAATCCCGCTGACATAGTTATGCGTGTTTCATTACCTAGTAATTTAGTCAACTTATCACTTTGGTGGTACGGACCACCTTGGTTACAAAAAACACAAGACTATTGGCCTGTATCGGGAAGCACTTCAGACGCACACCCTGAAAATATACCTGAAGTGCGCGTTAGAACGTTTGTTGCATCTGAAATTTATAGCTTTCCATTTGAAAGATTTTTGAGCTTAACTAAATTAAACCGCGTTACCGCATACTGCCTTCGATTTATAAACAATTGCAAATTACCCAAGTCAAGGAGAAACATCAGTTGCTTATCAACGGCAGAACTAAACGACGCCACTATCATTCTGGTCAAAATTGTCCAATCAATAGAATTTCCACTTGATTATGCTAAATTAAAAAAACAACAACCAATAGACACTAAAAGCAAGCTCAAGAGTTTAACACCATTTGTAGACTCGCACGGTATTATTAGAGTTGGTGGCCGATTGCAGCAATCGTCGTTTCCCTTTGACAAAAAACACCAAATACTGCTCCCAAAGAGTCATTATTTTACAAAATTATTATTCATTAGTGAACACAAACGATTATTACATCCAGGCGCAACCAATCTGGTCAGTACAATTCGTGACACGTTCTGGCCACTTTCAGCTAGGGCAGTAGCAAAACAAGTAACTCGGTCATGTGTCAAATGTTTTCGATACAATTTTTAGCAGCATTTAGGCGGTTTGTTGCGCGAAGAGGTAAGCCTCTGCACGTATATAGTGATAACGGCACTAATTTTGTTGGCGCTAATAGTGAATTAAAGCATTTGGGAACGTTTTTGATCAACAATAATGATGATATGACTAATCAGATTTCTAACCAAGGCGTGAATTGGCATTTTATCCCTTCTCATTCACCGCATTTCGGCAGACTCTGGGAGGCTGGAGTAAAAAGTGTAAAACACCATTTAAAAAGAGTAATGTATTACGCGTCACTAACTTACGAAGAACTTAGTACTTGTCTCTCGCAAATTGAAACCATCCTGAATTCAAGACCCTTAACTCCTTTTTCGTCCGATCCAAACGACCTGGAGGTACTCACACCAGCTCACTTTTTGATTGGTCTTCGGTTTACTTCTCTACCCGATCCAACCGTACGAGATTTACAGCAAAATCGTTTGGATAGATTCCAATACATCCAACAACTCAACCAACATTTTTGGGACCGTTGGTCTACCGAGTACATCAATCAGCTTCAACAACGAACGAAGTGGAAGCAATCATACCCCAACTTAGCTATAGGATCTATGGTGTTAGTCAAGGAAGACAACACCCCGCCATCGTTATGGCAACTTGGCCGAGTAGTCGAGACTATCCCTGGAAAGGACAACATAACAAGAGTGGCAAAAATAAAATGTGCAAGCGGTGAAATAAAACGTGCGGTGGCTAAGTTGTGTGTGCTTCCAATTGAATGTAATCTCGACAAAGTTTCGGACTTTCGACTTTAATCTTTGTCACACTTTATTGATATGGCATATATTGTAAATCGATCGTGTAATATGTTACATTGCGAGTTAATCAAATGACTCATGTACTTTAAGTTTGTTTTTCTTGTTGAAAGCCTATGGCATTTCAAGGCGGGCGGTATGTCGCAAATTATTCCGCCAACTTTGTAATCATTCAATTTTTGAATGTTCGCGCCTTGAGGGTGAAAGTAGTGGCGCCACGAGCGACATTTTTTATAAAGACTGACTTACTATATAGTTGTTCATTGACATAGACGCATTGAATAAACCAAATAATTTGAACAATTTCACTAGTTTTATTAAAAAGAAGGTGACACTAAAACACATCAAAACACAAATATTTATCCAGTAAAAGAAAGCTCTTGTGTAATTACAATCGAAAAATTCACCACAGAATGAAAAATCCATTTATTTGTATTGCAACTTACCAATTGTTTTATAAATGTAACATTCAAATTTAAATAGTGCGTAAGCAGTGCGACATTCTTGCTGGATATAAGAAAGCGCATGTTTCGCGCCAGTGTCAAAACAACATAGCAAATGTTGACAACAAAGCACAATAGAAATGTGTTTTCATAAATATTGTATATAATATATGTGAACATAGATGCTGACCAATACTAATACATAATAATATCGAAAATCGAATTTTATTTTATTTTTTTATAAGATATTTAATAATCTTATAGAAAAGAAAAGGAAAACAAAGAAAATGATGCAGAAATGTTGAGCTTCGACAAGAATTTAGCGCAAAAAACATATTCCAGACCGAAAGTAGTTGAACCGAAACTAGTTGCAACTGAACCCTCTGATGCTGAACCATCAAACTCTCTTTTTCAAGATTACCAGGCAATGAATGAAGAAGAGTTTAACGACATTCAAAATCAAAAACTATGCATTGAAAGCACGTTTGAGGAACCACCTTCTCCTATTTCTGGAAATAGGATTGTTGACATAAACTATGTTTTGTCATGGGCAAAGAAATTAGGAAAGCACTCTCAAACCTGCACATTTGGAGAGTTTCGGGTTTTGAAAGAAAGTAATTGGGGAAGTGGCCTAGTTAGTTATATCACATTCAAATGCGATATGTGTGGCAAAGAAGAAACCCACGCTACAGAAGATCCACGAAAATTAAAATCTTCTATAAATTATGGAGCTGTTTGGGGAGCTATTTCTAGTGGCGGCACCAGCGCACAATTTAATGAAACTTTAACTGCCATGGATGTGCCGCATATGAATTTTCCATTCTATTCTAGAATTGAGCAAGAATTAGGCGACGCTTGGAAAGATAATTTATGGAAATCTATAGAAGAGGCAGGAAAAGAAGAATTAAAGCTTGCCCTTGAAAATAAACAGCTAGATGAAGATGGTGTGGCGTATATTCATGTGTATTTGGATGGAGGTTGGAGTAAGAGGTCATATGGGCATAACTACAACGCTGCTTCTGGAACAGTATGTTTAATTCACCTGTTGTAATGTTAATTAATAGCTATTGTATTACAGGCGGTTATTATTGGGAAGCGGACCAAAAAAGTGTTATATGTTGGGGTCCGTAACAAATACTGTAGCATATGTGCTAGAGCTACAAACAGAGGCTAAAATCCACCTACCCATATTTGTTACCGGAATTGGGAAGGATCTTCTTCTGCGATGGAAGCAGATATAATTGTAAAAGGATTTTGTCAAAGCGAAAGTATGCATGGGATTAGATACAAATACTTTGTAGCTGATAGAGATTCCAGCGTATTTTCCAAAATTCGGGAAAAGGTCCCTTATGGAAGATCAGTTGTAAAAACTGAGTGTGCTAACCATGCTATTAAAAATTATGGAAAGAACCTCTTCACAATAAAAGAAGACAAAAATGTTGATGTACATGCTCAAAAAATTGCTGACTAAAGAGATGATAAAAAATTTGCAGGACATTGCTCATACCTCTTTATATCGCAACCAAAATAAAAATGTGGATAATTTGAGATCTGAACTACAAGAAGGTCCGTACCATGTTTTTAAACATCATTCAAAATGTGAGAAAATTATCTGCGACGAACCTGGTAATGACACAAACAGTATGTTAACTGTTGTTGAAGAAACTGGCCTATGGCCCCATGTGAGAGGTGCATTGGACAATTTAATTCACAAAGCGCATATGTTGATCGATAATGAAACCAACAATAGAGCAGAACTTTTCATGTGTTTTTTGGCAAAATTCAATGCTGGGAAGCGGCTGAATTTAACTCAAAGGAGATCTTTCAATGACAGGACTACTATCTCGGCATTGAGGTACAATAAAGGACCAGATTGGAGCGAGAAATGCTGGCAAAGCATATTAAATGTAAGTCCGGGAAAACATTTTCAGATATTCCAAGAAAATAAGCAGAAAATGCAAGCACGCCGCGAAACAAAACGGAAAAGCGAACCAAAACCAGAAATCAACAAAATAAAGCGAAACAAACTCAATTTACCAAAACTAAAAAATGTTAAGTATGGCAAGGATGCAACTCAGCCGGAAATGCCAATGGATGTATTTGAAGATGCATGCAATCGAATACTGGTTAGACTGCAAGTTACAAAAGAAAAGCAACTTGAAATCGCATCCAAAACTGTAGGGCAGTTCAACAACCCATATTATATGACAGAAAGGAAAGATCGCTTTACTGCTTCAAATTTTGGCGCAGTTATTAAAAGAAGAGTTTCGACACCTTGTCATACTTTGGTAAAGAATATTGTGTATTCTACGAATTTTAGCACGGCAGCAACCAATTATGGCAAACAAAAAGAATCTGTAGTAATTGCCAAATTCGAAAATGAAATGAATCTGAAGGTACATCCAGCTGGTTTCATTATTGATGTAGAAGATGGCTTTTTGGGAGCTTCACCTGATGGTATGATTATTTGACAGTTTTATTATGCAAAATGGAAACAAGTGTTATCAGAAAAACTAACTTTTTATGGTCGAAGATGTTCCTTGTATCCAATTAGCATAGCCCTTAAAATTTTTTTTCTGTAATCTAATTTGTATTTTTTTATTTCAAGGCATAATTGATGATTCAGCTATAGTGGAAGTGAAAACACTATATAGTGTAAGCAAATTGGGAATTTCGCTAAAAGAAGCCGCTAAACAAAAAAAATGTTTTTTAAATGTTGCTGACGATGGAAAGTTGCAACTTCCAAAAGGACGTAATTATCACTACCAAATTCAAGGGCAACTCCATATAGCAGATAGAAAAATTTGCTACTTTATTGTATACGTGAATGATATGGAACCAATCCACATAGAAAAAATTGAGAGAGACGATATTTTTTGGACAACAAAAATGTTACCAAAGCTATCCGCTTTTTATAAAAATTGTATTTTGCAGGAAATAGTACGAGGAAATGTCAAAAAAGGACTAAGATGCTTGGATCCTACTTGAATGGTGGGAGTACAAGTACGTAAAATGAAAATGGTTGCATTCCGCACACTAAAAAGTGCTGGTGGTGCTTGTTGCATTCCGCACATTAAAAAGTGCTGGTGGTGCTTGTTGCATTCCGCACATTAAAAAGTGCTGGTGGTGCTTGCTGCATTCCGCACAGTAAAAAGTGCTGGTGGTGCAAGTGGAATAGGCCTAATGGGGACACTACTTGAAAAAAAAACGCGCCCAATACTCTACCTCTATGGTGGTGCGGAAACGAGTATGATGAAAACAAGATAGTTTTAACATGCCACATTAAAACTCAATTAAGAATTGGAAAAAAACGCATTTACATAGACTTCATGTTATTTAGCCTTTATTATTTATATAATGATAAAAATTTGTATCGCGAGATTTTAAATGTGGCGCCATGAGGGCGTGGTTGTGAAAGAGAGGATTCTTTGTTTAATAGAGTATAATATATTAGTTATTTGTTTAATCAGTGTTTTATTATCAAAGTTTAAATCACATTTTAAAATTTCCTTAAAAAGTTATATAATAACTGATACTTGTTTCCTCCCCTGTGGTTGGGCCGCGATCTCCACCGCCGAGGACGGCCTTCCGGGCGCCTAAAATAATTTTAAATTAGTTCTTGCAGTGATAATCTAATCATCCTGTAATTGTTTGGGTTCAAATTTTTGCACCAAAATTTTATCGTCGATATTTATGTTTTAGGGTGCGCTGAACACAAATATCATTAAAATTACCTGGTCCTTGTTCGTTATGAGATATTGGATCTTTTTTTTTGGCCCAAACTTTACGAAATTGACGTTTCTTTGGATTTATTGAAAAAATTAGAATGCCAATCGGAAATTTTAATACAGATTTAGTTGTAAGGCGTTAATCCAAATAAAACGGCGCTTCAAGAAAATAATTATTAGTAAACAATAAATTTTGCTCAAAAATAACACTTTTTGAGTCCTTTCTTCGGGCCCAGAGCTAAATTTACTTGTAACAAGCGCCATTTTATTTGGATTAACGCCTTACAACTAAATCTGTATTAAAATTTCCGATTGGCATTCTAATTTTTTCTATAAATCTAAAGAAACGTCAAATTTGTAAAGTTTGGGCCAAAAAAAAAGATCCAATATCTCATAACGAACAAGGACCAGGTAATTTTAATTGTAATAAGGCTCGCCTTATTTTTAATTCACTGATATCAGATTGTTAGTTTAGTTTGGGGGGAAACTTTATGAACTGCGCGCGCACAAAAAATGTCGACTGGATGCAAAACCGAGCACATCACTTCCAACATTTATTGTGCGCGCGCAGGTGTAAGAGTGTCGTCCAAATAATCTATCGCACATCAATATATTAAAATAAGGCTTCTCTTATTTTTAATTCATTAATAATAAGGCTCACCTTATTTTTAATTCATTAATAATAAGGCGAGCCTTATTTATAATACGATTCAAATATTCAAGACAATGAAAAAAAACATTTGAACATTTGATATTTAACATGTTTAAAACATTTTAACAAAAATTGAATAGAACGAGGAAAAATATACTTTTCAAAAAAATGCATTGAATTAAAAATAAGGCTCGCCTTATTTTTAATTATTCATTGTCTTGTCTTGTATTATTCATTGTCTTGAATATTTGAATCGTATTATAAATAAAGCTAGCCTTATTATTAATGAATTAAAAATAAGTTGAGCCTTATTATTAATGAATTAAAAATAAGAGAAACCTTATTTTTAATATATTGATGTGCGATAGATTATTTGGACGACACTCTTACACCTGCGCGCGCACAATAAATGTTGGAAGTGATGTGCTCGGTTTTGCATCCAGTCGACATTTTTTGTGCGCGCGCAGTTCATAAAGTTGGCCCAAACTAAACTAACAATCTGATATCAGTGAATTAAAAATAAAGCGAGCCTTATTTTTAAATCATTAATAATAAGGCTCGCCTTATTTTTAATTATATTTCTTGATAGTATTAAAATTTTGGTACATTTTATTGTGGTTCATTTAATTTGAAAGTGAATCAAACAGTGGTTTATTTATTATGAGTACAATTTTTATTTTGTCCTGCACAATTGAATTAAAAATTAGGCTCGCCTTGTTTTTAATTCCGAATTAAAAATAAGGCAATCGTTTTTTTTAATTTAATTAAAAATAAGGCTCGCCTTATTTTTAATTGAATTATGCAGGACAAAATAAAAATTGTATTCAAAATAATTGAACCACTATTTTATTCACTTTCAAATTAAATACACTACAATAAAATGCCCCAAAATTTTAATATTATCATAAAATATAATTAAAATTAAGGCTAGCCTTATTTATAATTTACAATGAAAAAATCATGTCACAAAATCATTGTTACAATTTATTTTTGTATAAAAATAAATCGTTTATTAAAAATTAAACCAATTTTTGGGTGTACCTTTATTTTGAATAACCTATTATTTTAGAAACATTTAATACTAAAACGGCGTGCCATAACTAACATATAATTGATGTAGGTGTAATATAATTTGTACACCCTTTATCGTATCACCCTTTTTTTTTGGTAGCTCGCAAAAAATAAAAATACATTTTTACATAAATATGTAATTAAATTGCTGATTGCAAAGCATCTTGTTAAAAATTTATAATTTCTTTTTCTTTGGTTTTTTAAAAAGTTGAACTAATTTATTATATTTAATATGATAATGTAATTAATGAATTATTATCAATACATTAAATATAATAATTACAAATATATAAAAACTCGCAAGTTCATTTCTTTTGAGAACTAACAAACCGCTTTGGCCTCGGCCACCGCTGTGGCTTCAGCCGCCGCTTTGGCCTCCGCCACAACTTTAGCGGCTGCTTCGTCTTTCGCCACCGTTTCGGCAGGCTCTCGGGCCCCCTTCGCTTTCTCAACCCCGTTTCTAAAAAAAATTAAATTGTAAATTATTATTTAAATTATTATTATTATTATTGACTACTTACACATCATTCATCCCGTCATTCATTATTTGCGATAGAATAATCAACTGAAAAGAAAAAATCGTCATTTTATTAAATAGTTCCATTTATGTTTACCATATTCCCATATTTCCCTTAGTTGTTCAACTGCTTTTCACTATATTTCAATTGTTTTTCCCTATATCTCAAATAATTTTCCCGGTTGTCAAATACCTTTTCCTACAATCGCATATAAAAGTAGGCCTTTATGCTTTCATTTGACAACGAAAAGTTGGCGTTTTCCGAGAAGTTGTCACTTTCCCGCTCTACACCTTTTCCACTTGTAATTCAGAAAGCATTAATTGTAATTCAGAATCCATCAATTGCAATTCAGAAATTATCAATTGCAATTCAGATACATCACTTGCAATTCAGAAAATATCAATTGCAATTCAGATTTATCAATTGTAATTCAGAAAGCATCAATTTCAATTCAGAAAGCATCAATTGCAATTCATAAGCATCAATTACAATTTAGATGTATCAATTGTAATTCAGAAAGCATCAATTGCAATTCAGAAAGCATCAGTTACAATTTAGAAAGCATCAATTGCAATTCAGATACATTACTTGCATATCAGAAACATTATTAAACAACATTATTAAATTAAACAACAAGTTTATAATTACATAGATGGTTTTAAAAACAAAATACAACAATACCAAAAGTCAGTTATTTATTAATTGTAAATCAACAATCAAAAACTATGTAGCAAATGCATAGTAATACTTTCGACTTTAATTAATTCCAAATGGAATTAAAAGATAATTGTGGAATTTGCCGAATAACTTTAGCTAAGTAGTAGAAGTGCAGTGCTACGTTCCTTGCCATGTAGAGCCGGCTATATTATTTATATTTTATTATATAAAAAAAACTATGACATATACATAGTATTTCACGTAAACTAAGTAGTTTATTTTGTTTTTGAAGACATCTATGTAAAAATAAATTATATATTTCTGAATTGACATAGAACTTTTTTTCTGAATTGCAATTGATGCTTTCTGAACTGCAATTGACGTTTTCTGAATTAAAGTTGATACATCTGAATTACAATTGATGCTGTCTGAACTGCAATTGACGCTTTCTGAATTGCAAGTGATTAATCTGAATTGCAATTGACGCTTTCTGAATTACAATTGATAAATCTGAATTGCAATTAATACATTCTGAATTGCAAGTGATGTATCTGAATTGCAATTGTCGCTTTCTGAATTACAAGTGACGGTTTCTGAATTACAATTGGAAAAGGTGTAGATCTTTTTGCTGACTTTCTCGCTCGCTAAATCAAAACAATGCAGTAAAACAATAGTTTTTGTTTTTAGAAATTAGCGTTTCTTGGTTACCGATGATATAATCACATTTTTATTTGTCGTCAAAATATTAATTTTACATTTTTGCAACAAAAATTTAATTTAAAATCGATTGTAGGAAAAATCTTGTGTGTATTTCGAGCGCAAAGTGTTTTTGTCGCTCTCGCCAGATGGTCGTGCTCCGCTATCGCGTCGCACGACAACATTCTGGCTCGCGCGACAAAGTATCACTTTGCGCTCTTAATACACAAATAGCTATTTATCAAGTAGCATATGGTTTGGTTACTACTGTCATTTAATAAGTGAATTAATAATTTCCAATTAGTTTCTTAATTAACTGATCAGAAATAGGAGACAGTGATGATTCGGATGTTGAAAGTGCGTGGAACATAGGATGTTCGGCAATTATTCCTGAAAAATCTAAAGAACGCAATTAATTGAATCGATTAAAAAAAAAAAAAAAATTGAATTGCGTTTACTTACCGCATCCCGTGCGGTAAGCAAACTTACCGCACGGTATTTTGTAAAAGTAACCTACTATGATTATTATAAAATCAGTAAGCATGTCAAATTACACGATCGTGCAAAATAGTTATTTATTACATTTGTAATTTATTAATCAAATAGTAATATTCTTATGTCCTCGATCCTGCAAAAAACGTAATAAGCATTGCGGTCAGTAAGTGCCCTACCGGTATCGGGCGTATTGGAGATCTCGACTACGTCTCGATCTCCAAACACACCCTCTACCGGTAGTATGCACTTACTGACCTTAATACTTAAATAACTATTCTTCTTATTTTTAATACTTTTATTCACAATCATATTAGTAATCTAGTTTTATTTTATTCACAATGATATTAGTTATTTCATAGCTTTTAAATTACTGGGAAATTTCATATAGGTATCATATATAGGTAATGACGCAATTTCTGTATTTTTGAACGTTTGAAAATGACACATTGTTGACTTTTACTTTCCTCCCACGACTGAAAAGTATTTACTTTCCACCCATGAGAACAAAAGTGGAAAGTTTTAATACTGTCCTGAGATGTAGTTATTATTATAACTATCTTATCTCTCTACAGAAATGAAACAATTTCCACTTTAATTTGTAATATACTAATTAATAAAAGTTTCATAGTTTGATAATATCATATTATTAACTATGAATAATTATTTATGTGCAAATCCCATTATTTCAAATAATGGGATAAGCATTTGGCATAAAATTAAACACATTTGACGTACCGTGAATCTATTTGATACATAAAGGGAAAAATATTTGAAATAAAAAAAAAGTATTCGAGAAACGGAAAAATCAGTTGAGATATAGAAAATACAATTGCAATATAGTGAAAAGCAGGTGAAAAACTCTATATAATACAATAATTAATTAGTACTTACTGTTATAATCCACCTTATATATATTAATAATTAAATCACCCTATATATATTTTAATTGATACATTGTAGTTATCATTGTTCATTTTCTATACTTGTTTGTTACTTTATCCATATGCGCTAGCAATCTAACTTCCAGACGCTGATGCTGAGTTCTATTTCAGAGAATAATTATAATAGTTCATTTATTCAAATAATGAGTCTTTAGAAAAGACAATAGTTCTTTATTATGTAGCGCGATATTGATAAGGTACGAAACAATCAACACCGACGTTATAAATAGGAGAGCGCGCCAGTAATTAGCCAGATTCTCGACGGCAAGACCGCTCTATTCGTGGTTCGGTACCATCAAATATTTTCAATCACTTTTGTGTTATTCAATTGTGTCATTTAAATAATATTCAAATATAATAATTCATTTTTATTTTATAATACAAAATCATTTGCAAAGAATTGTCAGCGTTTTATTCGACGTCTTTTCCATCGTTTCAAAAAACGAACGTAACAATTGGCGCAGTCGGTAGGATTCTTCGGGGTTTTCGTTTGTGTAAAAGAATTGAAGTGAATCTCCAGAACGAGACTACAATTCCACAAGCCACCACCAAAGGAGTTTGGATAAGATCATCGTCAGAAATAAACCAGGTAGGACAATTTTAATCTTTGCTATCTAGTTTTGTGCTTTAAATAAAATGTCAAGACCTGATACTCCCGATTCCCAAGTCGACGGAAATAATTTGGGTAATAATCCCATTCTCGAGAATCCACTGCCAAATCAAGCAGGAAATGCCGACTTTTCTATGTCAGACATTAGGTCAATTATATCGGAAAACTTTGACGGAAATCGAGCTAAATTATATGACTTTTTACAAGATTGCGGTCAAGCTTGGGCGTTATGTCGGGGTAACCAACGAGTTTTGCTAATTTCATACATTGAATCTAAATTAAAGGGCTCGGCACGCGCTCAAACAAGATTTCGTCATTTTTACACTTTTGATGAAATACGCGAATGTCTAATACAACTATTCGGAGATAGGCGTGACTTATCACAAATTTTGGAAGAGTTGAATTCAGTTAAACAACAGAGAAATGAATCTGTGCAAAGTTATTTTTGTCGAATCGAAGCTTTACAAACTCATGCGCTAAATTCAACACCTTTACAAAATGCAATGGAACATCAAGGCAGAATCGCAATGATCAAGGAAATTGCGCTACAAAGGTTTGTTTTGCATTCTATCGAGGAAATATCGTCAATTCTTAGACGTTCGAAACCAGATACTATAAATGACGCATTAAATGAAGCTCTTGTGGAAGAAAAATATTTATTAGCGCGGAAATTTAAGTCATTGAGTATAAACAACGAAAAGTATTGTAACCATTGTAAGAAAAAAGGTCATAATATCAATGATTGTTATTCTAAAAACCGAAAAGTAAATTTTTCAAATAATCCCTCAAATAATAGCCACGATCCTAAATTTTGCGCATATTGTAAGAAAAAGGGGCACCTAATTAAAGATTGCTGGAAAAAGCAAAACCGAGATAAAGCCGCGGCAGAACAAAATCGAAATTCGTCCAGCACATCTCAATCCCAAATCAATTTAAACGAAAACGTTCCTGTGACAAACGTCGCGTCATGGGACTAGAAAATCATCAAGTCGACGATACTCAAAACAAAATTCCAACTTTTATAAATTTAAATCAATTAGATTTATCAACAGCTAATTTAGCAGGTAATAAAAATCTTTATATGATATATTTTCATGTCAAATATTTACACGGAACCGAACGTTTAAAATTATTGTTAGATACGGGAGCCAATATATCACTTATCAAATATGATTGTCTTAAAGACGATACTAAATCTTTGATTAATACAGAAGAACAAATTAAAATCATAGGTTTATCAAATTCATGTACTATTTGTACAGTAGGCTCTATAAACATGATGCTTCCCGGACTTAATAATGATGTTGTAAAATTCAAATTTCACGTTATAAATGATAACACATGTTTAAGTAATTATGATGGTTTATTAGGAAATGATATTTTAACAAAGGAAAATGCCATAATAAATTATGAGTCGAAAGAAGTATTGCTAAAATCCATAGGCGAAATTCCCTTGCATATCCATTCCAATAACGAAGCCAAAGAAAAAGAATGCAATTTTAATTCTTTTAAATTGAAACCTAGATCGGAAACTGTCATTAATGTTGAAATATTAAATAAAAATATTAAAGAAGGCATCTTGCCCGAAATCAAGTTGAAAGAAGGGGTTTATTTAGCAAAAGCTCTTGTAACGGTAAAAGATAATCAAGCGGTGACAACTATCGTAAATACAACTTCAGAGGAAGTTAAATTCAACTACATTAAATTACTTCTCGAAGAATTCAATGAGTTAGAATCTAACATAGTTTGTCTAAATAGTGAAAACTTAAATAACGCTGATAAATCGAATTCAGAAAAAAGAATTCGAATCTTAGAATCAAACCTCAGGTTAGATCATTTAAATGCCGAAGAAGCTTTGTCTACAAGAAATCTATGTGCAAAATATAATGACATATTTCATCTACCAGATGATGTTCTCTCTTTCACAAATGCCATTGAGCATAAAATTGAAACTACCACACAGAATCCAATTCAAAGTAAAATTTATAGGTTCCCAAAAGTTCATGAAACTGAAGTTCAAAATCAGATGAACAAAATGCTGAAGCAAAAAATTATAAGACCATCTAAATCACCATTTAATGCTCCGTTATGGGTCGTGCCCAAAAAACTTGACGCTTCTGGCAAAAAGAAGTGGCGCGTAGTGGTTGACTATAGAAATCTTAATAATGTTTCAGTAGGGGATTCTTTTCCTATACCCAATATCGATGAGATATTAGACCAACTTGGTCATTCATGCTATTTTACAACTTTGGATTTGGCGAATGGTTTTCATCAAATTAAGTTAGATGAAAACAGCATTCCAAAAACTGCTTTTTCAACTTCATTAGGTCACTATGAATATGTTCGAATGCCATTCGGACTAAAAACGGCTCCAGCGACATTTCAGCGATTGATGAATAGCATTCTGACCGGTTTACAAGGCACGCAGTGTTTCGTCTATTTAGACGATATCGTAGTTTACGCATCTTCTCTTTTAGAACATGAAA
This sequence comes from Cryptophagus acutangulus, assembly GCA_963556235.1. Taxonomy (NCBI): domain Eukaryota; kingdom Metazoa; phylum Arthropoda; class Insecta; order Coleoptera; family Cryptophagidae; genus Cryptophagus; species Cryptophagus acutangulus. Next base: position 10,487,737 of record OY744560.1, read on the forward strand.
ATAAGTTGAAACTAATATTTGATCGGTTGAGAAACAACAATTTGAAGTTGCAACCTGATAAATGCGAATTCTTACGCAAAGAAATTTGCTACTTAGGGCATATCATTTCAGAACATGGGGTAAAACCAAACCCAGAAAAAGTCAAAGCAGTCAAAGATTTTCCAACTCCACAAAATCCTAAAAACATTAAACAATTTTTGGGGTTATCAGGGTATTATAGGAAGTTTATTCCAAATTATGCTCAAATAGCAAAACCCTTAACATTGTTATTGAAAAAAGATAATAAGTTTATTTGGCAAGAATCTCAAGATCAAGCTTTTAAAAAATTTAAGGAAATTCTAACTTATGAACCTATTTTACAATTTCCAAATTTTGAAAAGGAATTTATTTTAACAACCGACGCCTCCAATTTTGCAATTGGTGCGGTACTGTCACAAGGACAAGTAGGATCCGATTTGCCGATATCGTACGCGTCGCGAACTCTAAATTCAGCAGAATGTAACTATTCCACTACAGAAAAGGAAATGTTAGCAATTGTCTGGGCTGTGAAACACTATCGCCCTTATTTATTTGGCCAAAAATTTAAAATTGTTACAGATCATCGCCCTCTTACATGGCTTTTTAATTGTAAAGATCCTTCTTCGCGATTAGTTCGTTGGAGATTGAAACTGGAAGAATACACATATGAGATAATCTATAAACCGGGTCGATTAAACTCAAACGTAGATGCACTATCGCGGAATGTAAATGTTACTGAAACTAACATAACAAAATCATATGACGAGTTTATAAAATTTCATTATCAAAACCAAGAACTATTTGAATACGAAACAATTAAAGATAATATTTTAAAACAAAGCCCAAATGTTTTTCTAATTTCTAAAGATCTAGAATCAGATTGTTTGGAGTTATTAGGTGATCGTTTTGATTTGAACAAAGTTAATACTGATGAAATTAAACTGCATGATGTCCACATTTTAGAAAATGAAAAAGAAACATCCTATTTACTAGTAGCGAGTTTAAACCATTTTGATTTACCTTCTTCCAAAGATATTTTCTATTGTTTAACAAATTTATACAATTTCTTAAAATCTACAAACATCAAAGTGCTTTATTTAAGAAAATTCCAATTCTATAATCAAAATTTGAAAGCAGATATCATGAACGAGATGCTGCATTATATATTTGAAGACAAGTTGAAATTTATTTTTGTAGATGCGGAAAAATTACATCCAAGCACGAAGGACGAAATTGACAAAATTATATATGAAAATCACTCAACTGCACTAAGTGGTCATCCAGGTTTTAGCAAAACCTACAAGAAAATCAAATATCATTATAAGTGGTCAAACATGAAAAAAGACATTCAAAATTTTATTAAACTTTGTAAACAATGTCAGGAAAATAAAGTCAATCGACATCCATTACGAGCACCTATGCAATTAACTTCTACATCAAATCAGCCTTTTGAAAAATTATTTATGGACGTAGTAGGACCATTACCTCAAACTGAAAATAATAATCGGTTCATCTTAACTTTGCAAGACGACCTAACAAAGTATTTTTATGCATACCCGATAGAAAACCATGAGGCTCAAACCATAGCAAACAAATTTACTGAATTCATATTAACGTTTGGAATTCCGAAATCGATTGTGACAGATAATGGCACGGAGTTCACATCAAATTTAATAAAAGAAGTTAACTATTTATTTAAAATTAAACACATTACCACATCAGTTTACCATCCTCAGAGTAACGGGGCTCTAGAACGTTCACACTCCACGATAAAAGAATATTTAAAACATTTTCTGAATGAAAATAAAAATAATTGGGATTCATTTATTAGCACAGCAATATTTGCTTATAATACACAAATTCATACTTCAACTCAATTTACACCATACGAACTTCTGTTTGGACATAAAGCCATATTACCATCGAAAATTACTCAAACTCCAGAGTTTCATTATTCTTATGAAGACTATCAAAGGAACCTTCAATTAAGATTAAATAAATCATTTCAAATTGCCCGTGAGAACATTATTCAATCCAAAAACAAATCGAAAATATATTACGATCGAAAATTAAATGATTACGAGTTCAAAGTAGGAGATTTAGCATATGTTCAGGACAAAGCGACAAAAGTAGGTATTAACAAAAAGTTAAGCCCTAACTACAAAGGACCATATAAGATAGTCAAAATAAATTCGAACAATTCGGTACACTTAAGAATAAAAAATAAATCGGTTAACTATCACAAAGATTTACTTAAACCATATGTTGTTTCAGATAATGATGATGTTCATCTGGCTAATATTGACAATATTCACAACTAATAACGCTCAATATCAATACCAAATTACTCCTATCACTGAACAGTCCGGTATATTTTACCAAAATCTAGGACATGCTAAATTGTATGATGATTATTTTAAACTTCTAACATTTATTAACATCTCTTTCACAATTCAAAAACAAAAGGTTATCTCTGATATGTACCTAAAAAGCTTTAATCTGTGTAAACATATCGATGTTTCTCCATTGCATAGTTTCCATTGTCATGATAAAGTGAAAATTATTGAAATAGAACTTCCAAAACTACATTCAAAATTAGATACCATAATACACCTAGTTGGTCATACTTATGAACGACGTAGGCGTAGAGGATTAATTAACGGAGTATCAACAGCTTTCAAATATTTATTTGGTACACCCGATTCAGATGATGCAACTTATTATAATGAAGCTATTAAAACTCTAATGAATAAAAACAGAGAAACCCAAATTTTAATGCAACAACAGATTGGCGTAATGACATCTGCAATTCGCAGTTATAATGATTCCTTATTTTCGCTTAAACAAAACGAAAAACAACTTAACGATAATTTTGAAAAATTTAACAAATTTTCAGACTCTTTGTCAAACAGTATAAATTCCTTAAATGATGCACAAACAATAACTGATCACATTTCAATATTAATACAACTTGTAACAGAACTACATGAAGAATACGACATAATTATTTCTTCGATACTATTTGCTAAACAAGGCGTTGTACACCCTCACGTCATAAGTCCCAAAGAACTTCGACATGAATTATTAAAGATAAAATTGGTTAACGATCTTAGCCTTCCGATACCACTTAATGACTATAATACTATTCATAAATATTTCACAATTTGTAAATTAAACGTTGCTTATAACAACGAAATTCTTATATTTGCATTAAAAATTCCACTTACGACAGATCCAATCTATAACTTGTACAACCTGATTCCATTACCAATTGCGAGTCAAAATTCCAATATTTACTCATTTATTGATCCAACATATCCTTTTCTCCTGCTAAGCACAAACAAAGCTAGATTTGCGAGATTGAAAACATTGTCTAACTGCTACAAACTGGGAGAAGACTCCAGATTATGTGAAGACCCTGGAACATATCTAACTACCCAACAAAGTCAATACTGCGAAGTGGCGCTAAAACTCAATCTGCTCACAAGAATCCCTGAAGATTGTCCCACACGAACAATGAAATCAAATTTGGAAGTTTACCACAAAATTTCTCCAAACGAATGGCTCTTCGTTGTAAGCCAACCTATCAGTGCTACCTTAACCTGTGACAAATCTACAACATCGTTTGTCGACTTTACTTTGGAAAAAACTGGAATTCTAAAATTAAAACCACATTGCAAGTGCTTTACAACGTCATCTACCTTGGTGTCAACATCAAATCAAACCGCCAATTTCACACACTATGTACCAAACTTAAATATCAACGTCGATGATTGCTGCATAGAAGATCGAGAAAAAATAAAGCAATACACGATGGAACCTCTTGAATTGAAGAACCTAAATCTGGACGAACTGAGACACGCCAAACACAAGTTACAGCAGTTTGAAGAAACGCTTCAGAAAGAAATTAACAAACCATACTTTCAAAGTAGTCATGGAATTCTTAACTCAATTTTATCTGTATTTGTCATTATCATATTAGTAATTGTAATTTGTTGCTGTTGCAGCAAATACTGTTTTAGTTGCAGATGGGTTCCATACATTGGTCGATACTTCCCTAGAAAGAAAGAACACAATCTAGGAAATGCACTCAGCTACCACAGCCATAACCAGTCGATCACAAACAGTAATGTTTTCATACATTCTCCACCAGGGGCTATTCCACTGCAAAATATTGTAAGCCGATCCCATGAAACTGAAGCATCACGATCCACAACACCTGAAATAGCTCACACTCCAGACTTACCTGCAGTGACGGACACACAAGCATATCGCAATCCATACTTACCAATACCAACTCAAGTGCGAAGATCGTTGAGAAATAAAAAATCTTAAGACAAAACTTGTGCAAAATTGTGTTGTTACCATGTGTTGCACCATTTGTATTTTTGTATTATCATGTATTATGTTATGTATTATTATATTATTCTCGTATTATCGGTATTTTCTACTCCTACTATAAGGAAGTATATTGAAATAATCACTTTCATAATATTGTGTTTATTTTTTTGAAATACCAAAGTATTTAATCATTTTGTTTTAGTTATTAAGCTAGTTATGTGAGTATCAATCAACATATATCGGGATGAATCATTCATTATGATATTATTGTGTCACTCTCAAAAGTAATACAATAATCTTAATCGGGGAGGAGTGTTATAATCCACCTTATATATATTAATAATTAAATCACCCTATATATATTTTAATTGATACATTGTAGTTATCATTGTTCATTTTCTATACTTGTTTGTTACTTTATCCATATGCGCTAGCAATCTAACTTCCAGACGCTGATGCTGAGTTCTATTTCAGAGAATAATTATAATAGTTCATTTATTCAAATAATGAGTCTTTAGAAAAGACAATAGTTCTTTATTATGTAGCGCGATATTGATAAGGTACGAAACAATCAACACCGACGTTATAAATAGGAGAGCGCGCCAGTAATTAGCCAGATTCTCGACGGCAAGACCGCTCTATTCGTGGTTCGGTACCATCAAATATTTTCAATCACTTTTGTGTTATTCAATTGTGTCATTTAAATAATATTCAAATATAATAATTCATTTTTATTTTATAATACAAAATCATTTGCAAAGAATTGTCAGCGTTTTATTCGACGTCTTTTCCATCGTTTCAAAAAACGAACTTAACATGACGATGAAAGAAAACAAGCAATTTGGTTGAAGAAAAACTACCACGGAATCCGTTGGAGTGACGGTTACATCGATTACAACAAGATATCAGAACTGTTACATTTTACTACAAAAAATGCCGATACCATAATTGTAAAAGGTAATCAAAAGTATGATTTTCTTAAACAAATATTTAAAAATAAAAATGTTAATTTTGGAGATTTTACTGATGTAGAACATCCAAATTTTAAATTATCTAACTCTAAGCCGAAATGTATGTTTCATAATTCTAATTATTGTCATTGTTCATTATCAAATGTATTTTTATTATATAACAAATTTATTGAATATAAAATGTAAATGTAATTTAAATGTAAATGTAATTTGAGTTTAAGTTCACATTATATATTAAATTTGTATGTCAACATATTCAGTTGTTTTATTTTTTACCCGTACCTATCCTTATTCGCAAGAATAATGGTTCCCAAAGAACACACCTCATTGGTCAAGAACCACAATGATGATTCCCATAAGGAACCAATCGAGTGGTCTCACAAACTTTATTACCCTCGACAAAATGGCTCCCAAAACACCAATTGGGAACCTAAGGTGCTGGTAATGGTGGAACCTAAGGCAGAGGCGGAACCTAAGGTGGAGCCGAACCTAAGGCGGAGGCGAAATCTTTGGCGGAACCTAAAGCGGTGGCGGAAGCGGAGACGGAGTTAGGGGCGGGGATAGAATGACAGTAGCTCAAATGGGGAGGGGTCCTAAAGGAGGCGGAGTTAGCTGGCGCCAGTGGAACCGCCCCCTGTCTGCCTATAGTATCCCCTTACTACTGTGGTCCGTTCAACGTCACTCTTGGCAAACATAAAGGCGTTAAAGGTGTGAAAGCGTACATTTGTTTATTTGTCTGTTTTTCCACCAAAGCTCTGCACATCGAACTCGCGTCAGATCTTTCAGCCGAATGTTTTCTGGCTGCCTTCCGTCGGTTTGTCGCGCGTCGTGGACGATGCACTTATGTGTTTTCAGATTGCGACACCAACTTTGTGGGAGCAAATAAATTGATACTGCAATATATGCAAGAAGCGAACGTCTAAGTAGGTTTTGAGTGGCATTTTAATCCACCATCTGCTTCTCATTTCGGAAGCTTATGGGAGGCCGGGATCAAGTCGGTTAAAACTCATCTCTATCGCGTTGTTGGTGACCAAGTTCTGACGTACGAAGAACTACACTGGTGGAAAAAAGTATAGATCCACTATACATTTTTTTAAATTTTACTACGTTGTATTTTTGTTTTTGTGTAAAAACTTTTGTATATATGTAAGAACATGTGAATTGTACGAATTTATACATTTCATAGCGATACCGTAACCCATTCGAACCGGTAATACGATTTTATAAAAAATCAGCAAATTTTGCTGGGAAATAAGTATAGATCCACCCCACCAAATCGTTTTTGTTGAGGGTGTTTATTATTTTGTGTTCGAAATCCATGAGTGTTGTGTTGGTTGTGTTGTGTTTGTGAAATGCCTCGAGGAAGAGCACTCTCGAATCATGAAAAAGGGCAAATTGATGCCCTCCACCAAGAAGGAGTCAGCAATCGCAAAATTGCCGCTAAAATCGGCCGTTCTCATAAGCTCATTAACAGCTATGTAAAAGATCCAGAAGGATATGGTACAACCAAGCGTTCAGGACGTCCGCCGAAGCTTGATCAACGCACAAAGAGGCTCATCATACGACACGCATCCAACACCACAAAGTCGAGTAAGACGATTCAGACTGAGCTCCAGCTGAATGTGACGCCCCGGACGGTCAGAAATGCGATCAAAGCGTCTGGTCACATCGTGAGAAGAAGAATGAAGAAGGCTCCAGCATTGACCGATACACACATGGCTCATCGTTTGCAATTTGTTCACGCAAATATGCAGCGTAATTGGAAAAAGGTATGGACATCTGATTTTTTCATTTAGCCAATTGAACACTTGATCATTTTTGATTACAGGTGATCTGGAGTGACGAAAAACGCTTCAAGCTTGACGGGCCAGACGGTTTAAATGGATATTGGCACGACTTGAGGAAAGAACCACTGCGATTTTCCAGACGCAATTTTGGTGGTGGTGGCTTAATGGTTTGGGCGGCTTTTCAGGATACAAACAAGCTTCAAATGGCTTTTGTATCCAATCATTTGGCAAGTGCCGAGTATCAAGAAATGTTAGATGATTGTCTGATACCGTATTTAGAAGAACACGATGATGAAAATTTGATTTATCAGCAAGACGGGGCCCCAGCTCATCGCAGCATCAGTACTCGAAACCGGTTTCAAGCTCGAAATATTGATACTTTGGACTGGCCTGCCTGCTCACCCGATCTAAACCCGATGGAAAATTTATGGGGCATCATGGTTCGCCAAATTTATTCCAATCATCGTGTTTATGCAAACTTAGCTGAGCTTAAATTGGCGATAACCGAAGCATGGAATGGGCTCGAAGCAGAGGTGCTCACAAATCTTAATGCAAGTATGGCTAAGCGCGTCTTTCAAGTTATAAACCGTGGAGGTGGATCTACGGACTATTAAATATGATACTGTTGTAGATTAATTAATTTATTGTTTGATAAAAGTCAATTTATTAAAGTGGATCTATACTTATTTCCAACCAAAATTTACTGATTTTTGATAAAATCGTGTTTTTGATTTGAATTTGACGTGGTATCGCTATGAAATGTATCTATTCGTAAAATTCACTTATTTTTACATAAACACAAAAGTTCTTACGCAAAAAGTAAAAATAGAACGTACAAAATCCAAAAAAATCTAAGTGGATCCATACTTTTTTCCACCAGTGTATATACAGTACTCGTCCAGATCGAAGCCCTTTTGAATTCGCGCCCTATTTGCCCTTTAAGCAATAATCCGAACGATCTGTCCGCTTTAACTCCAGGTCACTTTTTAGCTCTTGAGCCAATTTCTGCTGTGCCGGATCCAGATCTTATCAGCATGAACCGGCTGACACGTTGGCAGTTGCTACAGCGTCTACACCAGGACTTTTGGTCGCGTTGGCATGTGAAATACCTGCAGTCTTCAGCAGCGTAGCAAATGGACGGTTCCTTCAACTCCGATTGAACCTGGTACTCTAACATTGATAAAAAACGATTTGGTTCCTCCTCGACAATGGAGTCTTGCTCGGGTGATCACAGTTCATCCGGGACTTGATGGCATTGTTCGGGTGGTTATGCTGAAGACAGCTAACGGCACACTTAAGCGACTGGTGGTCAAGGTATGCCCTTTGCCTAATGTTTCGATTAATTAAAACGCGGAAGCTCATTACGTTTTAGGTGGGCGGCATGTTTTGTCCCCCTTTTTGTGTTTGTTTTTTAAATATTTATAAAAAATGAGAGAGAGAATGCGATGTTTTAGATTTACAGTATTCGCGTGAAACGAAGGCAAATTTTTTTCTTTTGGCTCTGCTTTGGCGTTCACGAGCATTTACGGGCGACAAGAGAAGGAAGAATTAGTAGTATTGACTTGTCGTTCGATCACTATACTGGTAATTTTTAGTTTTCGCTGATTTCGCTTTGTCGAATCTTTTTTCTCTCCGCGACTGTGAATATTCATCGCTTCGCACTCCGTGCATCTTTCGTTCGCTGCAACCTCTTGCAACCTTTTCGTTACGCTTCATCAATTCCTCGCTCGATTCCTCGCGCATTCCTCAATTCCTCGATCAATTCCTCGCGCATTCCTCGCTTTTCCTCACGTCAAACCAACACATCAAACTCATCATCTACAGAAAACAAGGTAGGTGCATTTAACACATTATTCGTCCCGCTTTACTTCGCTTTTTTATTGTTTGCAAATTGATAGAACTTCGCCGTATAACACACCATAAGACAAGGAATGTTACTGTGGGGATTTAAGGTGATAATTCCGCAATCCTTAAAGAAGATGTTAGAAGAATTACACGCAAGCCATTTGGGAATTGTAAAAACGAAAACATTGGCAAGATCTTACTTATGGTGGCCGAACATCGATAAGGACATCGAGGCAATGATACGTTCCTGTATGCCATGTCTAAAAAATCAGGCCGACCCTCCAAGATCAGAGCTGACACCATGGCCAACAGTTACATATCCTTATGAAAGAATTCACATAGATTTTCTTGGTCCAATTCAAGGTAAAATGTATCTGATAGCTACGGACGCATTTACGAAATGGCCTGAGGTCTTCCAAATGAATAGAACAACGGCAAGCGAAACAAAGTTAAAACTCAGAGAGTTGTTCGCCAGATTTGGAATTCCGGCCACAGTCTTTAGCGACAATGGTCCGCAATTCAAGTCAGCAGAGTTAGAAATATTTTTTGCAGCGCAGGGGATTAAACACAAGACCAGCCCACCATGTCATCCAGCATCCAACGGAGCTGCAGAAACTGCGGTGAAAACCTTCAAGAACAAATTTAAAACTGCTTTAATCGACCCGAAGAACAACAGAGTAGACGTACACACTCTCATCAACAGATTTCTGTTGGACTATCGGAGAATAGAACATTGTACAACGGGAGAATCACCAGCAATGTTAATGTTTGGTAGACAGTTGAGGACGAGACTAGATCTGATTAAGCCACGCATACAACACCAGAACCACACCGAGGATGAGTTCAATGGGGAAAGGTGGAGAACATTTTCAGAAGAACAACCGGTCATAATTAGAGATTACACTAAACTCAATGAAAGAAAATGGACCAAAGCATAGATAAACAAGTCTTTGGGGAGATCCACATATAGTTGCAAACTTCCCAGCGGACAATCATGGAAACGAAATAGAGACCAGATAACGACGAGGGGCGTACAGGGAACGTTCAGTGAAGATTGTTCCAGAGCAGTAGTTCAGAGCACAACGAAACGTCCTGAAGAGTTAGGTAGAATACGTAATGCCATAGATCGTGAAATAATCGGGAGACAATCCCAAGTAGATGAGATTTCCCAGATAATTCAAACTAGGGACGTAGGTAACACAAACAGAGACTCTCAAACTCAAAGTATAAATGTAGATAAATGTGTGCCAACAAAGGAAAGTAGTGCTCAGATTGTAGAGAAACAGTCGGTCTCTGCTGTTGATTCAAACGTTATTCCTTCGAATACAAACTCCGAAAATGTTGTAATTAGCGATAATAATGAGTCAAGTAGTTGTAGTGACATGATTAGAGTTGACTACGAAAAAGATAGGTTGCGTGTTAGTCCAGGCATTAAATTGAAGCTAGATAGTAGACCAAGTAGAACTAAGAAAATTCCTTTTAAATTATTAAATCACATATTAGACTACCAGTAGTCAAAATAAATGTTCATGTAAAGATAAGTTTAAAATAAGTTATAAGTAATGAAGTGTATGACGAAAATGTGGTTGATATATAAATGTTAAAAGGAAATGTGGGTTGTGCTAGGGAATAAACAGGAATGTAAGGTAGAAAAAAAAAGATTGTGCACGTTTCTTATTTAAGTGTGATGGGATGTAGTGTATGCAACAGTGTATACACGTATTTGAATTGAGCGAGCTTGCCACGAAAACGGATGTAAACGTAAAGCGACGCGGACACCACAAGGTGAGACTCGAGAGAGATTTCCGACGGGGAGCACTCTAGATTTGTACGCCAATCAAGTGGCATCTAAATTTGTACATAATAAAATAAACCTTGTTAAACGTTAAAAGAGTATTTTATTTATATCGAAGATATAACAATTAGCTTACCAAGGCAGAGAAACTAGCGACTTAACTGAAGCCAATATAGCCAATGCTGTAAAAGATTGGATCAAATTAGCTAAACATAGGCATTTATACGGGTTGAACAAGAAATAAATGTACTCATAGATACAAACTTTAATTTTTTTTCAACTTTATAACTTTTATATTATTATATACTTTTTATTTAAATAGCATCTAAATTCTAAGTTTTTTTTTGCAAAACTAGTACGAAAACGCGATTTTCTAGACATGCGAGTATAAAACGGCCCCAAACTTACCGATTTTCGATCAGTAAAACTTCAGGAAAGAAAACGTTTCCAGTTTCCATCTTTATTAATTATCAATCTAACTAATATATTAATAAAACCGTCTGTATTTTTGCGGTCGTAAGACTGAAAACGTTTCTTCTATTCTGCTGTTTTACTGATTCAGAATTGGTAAGTTTGTCGCCACTTTATATCTAGAAAATCGCGTTTGAACCAGTTTTGCACAAAATAGCATGTGTACCTCACAGAGAACCAGGTATTTTCGATTCGTGTAAATTTTGCAGCACTCGGCTTTGCTTCGTGCTGCAAACTTCACACTCGTCCAAAAAATGTCTGGTTTCTCTCCTTGTAACTCCTATTATTCGTAGTTTTTTTGTAGTATTACAAATGTTCACATTGTTTTATGTTCGATACGTTTTATGTTTATTCTTTTTTTTTAAATGTTTACTAGACCTTTTTTTTTAATAAAAATGTTCCATAATATTGTGTCTTCATTATTTAAGTTTGCATACCTTAACTAGTTTATTTCAAAAATAATTAATATTATTCGTATATCATTTACCGAGTTATATACATTTTATATGTAAATACAGATAACGTATACAATATAAGTAACTACACGGTAAATCTACGTTTATCAAATTGCAAGGTAGTGCTTTATAATCAATAATATATACTAATAAAAAACGTTTACATATACATATAATTCACATAATTATATAAGCATAAATATACGTAAATAGTGCATTGAAATAAATAAAATATTACATATATATTTAGTGTCACATATATGTATAACATAATTTTTAAATTCATTTATTTGATACGAATATTATATACGGTCGAGTATATCGTATGAGTGGCGGTCATTCGAACGAATATATTTAGTTTGGTATTATACTATAATTACACTTAGTATTATTTTAGTTTCATTCGTATAAAAAACATAACGGTGTTTCTTGGGATCTTTAGGTCGATTTTTATTAAAAACAATAAAATAATTATTATTTTGGCAAACTAGTTTCGACTATATAAAATAGTCATTATCAATACCATTTGTGTATCAATACCATCAATACCATCAATGCCTATAATGTAAATATAAGAAAAAGAAAATACAAAAGTAATAAAATGTAGGTAACATACCAATAAAATATTTAGAAAGAAGTTAACAAAATTTGATATTCTGACAATATATTTTATAAATTGATGTGAGCAAACTAGATTTAGGAAAACAAATTTAAATTCAAAACTGAATTGAAAAAATCACAATATTCAAAATTGATTTGTTCATTGACACAAATTTCATTATTGTTTCTTCTTGACTTTAAAATTTCTGAATTTTCATAAATGTTTAATTTTAAACCTTTATCACTAAAATGTAATATTTTGAAATTTAATGAAGGGTCAAAATTATGTTTGGTACTGATGATGTGATTAGCAAAAGCAGATTGTGTGTTATCTAGACTAAGGTTATAAAATTGTTTTATTAATTTATTGTGTTCATTAACTCTTACTGAAATTTTTCTACCAGATTGTCCAATATACACTGTGTTAGAATTTTGAGAAATTAGTTTATAAATACCGGATTTGTCATTATTAGAAATTTTGTCTTTGGTGTTTATGACATAAGATGACAAATTATTATGGGTTTTCATGGAAATATTAATATCAAATTTTCTAAAAAATTTAGATAAAATATTAGATATTGGACCAAAATAAGATAAAGATCTAAACATAGGTGAAGCATCGGATTTTATTATATAAAATTGAAATTTGTACTTTAAAACATATTTTCGATACATGTTGTTAATTAAATAAACTGGAAATTGTTTAAACTTTAATAATACTTATTCGATTAAAAATTGTATAGATCTAACTAATAAAATTAAAAGTATTTATGTACCAATTTCATCAACTTTAGTATCTTTTGATGTAACTAATATGTTTCCATCTATTCCTCCAAATGAATGTGTTGATCTAATTCAAACGTTATTGATTGAAAACAATATTATAGACCCACATTTAAACAATATTATTCTACTTTTAAAAACAGCTTTAAATCAAAATTTCTTTATTTTTAACAAAAACTTTTATGAACAAAATAATGGCCTTGCAATGAGTTCAAATTTGTCACCTTTGTTAGCAGACATTTTTTTAAATTCATTAGAAAATAAAATTTGTAGCAATAATATATTTAAAGATAAAATTATCTTCTGGTATCGTTATGTGGATGATGTATTAGTAGTATAGTTTTGTTGGTTCTGGCTCACTTATGTAACAATATTGATAAGAAGTATGTTATCAGTGTAAAAATAGCATCATCATACTACATATTGATAAGAAGTATGTTATCAGCGTAAGAATAGCATAATACTACATATTGATAAGAAGTATGTTATCAACGTAAGAATAGCATAATACTACATATTGATAAGAAGCGGATTATAATAAAAATATTGGTGAGGTATGTTATCACAGTATAATTTGAATGCTAGCTATCAGTATGAGATGATGAAAAAAAAAGATGATAAGAAACAATTTAATAATCTACTCATTATACAAACAATTAATGAGATAAAACGTTGGTGTTCAATTAGAGTTTTATTGAATTCATTCACATATGATAAAATCATATAATTCTATAGATAGTGAAATATCACAAATCGCAAAACTGTTTAGAAGAAAAAGATAAGCAAAAATCAGAATGAAGAAACATCGATGAAACCGTAATATATGCAAAGCACATCAACATGATGATTGATTATAATAATTTATAATTTTATAGTGCAGCATTAACAATGAACGTTAAAACATAAATAAAAAATAATAAAAAAAACTATACTTTTAAAATATAAAATATTTCTTCCAAATCGCGATAAAAACATAATAATTTTTTGCGAAAACCAAGCATGGTATCTCTATAGTGTTTGTTATCAAAAATTCAAAACACCACGTTTGGATTCTAGTAATCAGAAACCGACGAGGAACACAACAGCCATTCATGCAAACAATTAATGAGATAAAAAGTTATGGAATTGGAGACATTGCTTCATATCAATGTAAAACAATCCCATTAAATTATAATCGTATGAACGCTATACATGAAAAAGGTGGAGTTTCGGTAAATGTATCAAAAAATTAAAAAAAAAATAATCAATTAATTAAATAAAATAAAAAACTTTTTGCCACTTCTTAGACGCAAATAACTATTATTAAGATTAGTTTTCGCAATAATTCATTCAAAAAAAGAGTAAACATAAACAAAAAAATTTGGTGATTTTGGGGGTAGGCCATATAAAAAGATTCAACTCAATCATAAAATATATCAATCAAAATCATCCTCTAGCAGAGCAATCATCTATTTTTGAAGATCCAACATAATATAAGTAAGTATAATTGTTTTCTACAGTTGTGTATTATTAAATCATATTAAATTATCATTTAATTATATCATAAATAATCTTATTTTTTTTTTTTTTAGAAAAGCATTATGCAGAACATTGAATCATTAGATGCGGAGTTGGATGACATGATCTCCAATCTCCAGAACCCACCACAAGAGTTGAGGGCAATGTCGGTGCAAGGGGGGTCCAAACGTAAGAGGGCCACCAATGCATCTTCAACCCAATCAACACATTCCAAACGGAATGCTGGAAATGGGGCTATGGAGCATCTACCACAACAACCGCAACAACCGCTACAACCGCAACAACCACAACAACCGCAACAACAACAGGGATATTTTGCTGAGCGATTGGAGAGCGCATATGAAGAGCTGGATGCTGACGATCCAACCACCGGCACCGAGCTTCCAATCCACGATAACCCGAAAACTAGCAACCGGAACGATAACATTGACGGCACCATCAAAAACACCAACACACATGTTGAAGATTGAAATCTACAACATGAGTGAAATTATGGGGAAACAGGACAGCGAAATTTGGCGCCATGCAAACGTCAGGATGAAGGCATTTGTAAACCATGCTGAGAAGCCCGAGCTATTGGATACCGTCAACACAGTGGCATTGGATCTGGCGAGAAGAATCAACAGCACACCAGATGTGCAGAAATTTTTTTTTAAAAACTAAACTTCTCTT